>JAQIXX010000010.1:0-168998 GCA_034700605.1 Willowsia nigromaculata
TACTATGATTCCCCCACGTACAGTGCTCTAGTATTGTACTCTGAGCTATGACGAAGTCATATATCTTGTGTTTTTCAATTTGCCCCAGCAAAATTCGGAAACTTGACTTTTAGATCGCTTCATCTTAACTGTATGTAGCTTTAGTCTTAATGAATTGTCCTCTTTTAAATTTTTCACAGAATGTGTCTCAAATTATATTTGTGTAGTTTGTTTATTCCAATATCAGGTTCCCAACAATATGTTCATAACATCAAGGTAAAGCGATTTAATGGTCGACATACTATTACTTATCGTAATGGGATGTCACAATTGCAAATTTTAATTACATTTAATTAATTCTTTATATCAAATTTATATGTCATATTATTCGATATTATTATTCAGTTCAAGTCAATTGTAAATAATTAATCACACACAAGTTTCACACATATCTACTTCATCATCGGCTCCAAACAACCAGGGACATCACGACTCCATCAGCCATTCGTGCAGCTTCATTCATCACATCATCCATTCTAATAAAATTCATCAAAAATTCGTTGCCAGTTCTCATCCATATTGACTTCTATCGGATTCATCAAGTTAAAGTGATTGTGAATGTGAAGTTCCTTTTATCCCAGTTTTTCCTCAAGTTGCTTTTCCCTTTACCAACCCTTAATTGTGGCTAATTATTCCCTTATTGGACTTCCATATGGATTTGTTGTGCAAGACATCACACTTTCAACAATAGTGCCGTCTCAATCCAATTATTCATAGCAACAAGCTATATTAGGTGCCTAACACCTCATCATCTCTTGTCCTTCATCTGTACTGTGATTGTTGCAGCTTATCTAAAATCAAATTACACTCCACATGTGCTGTAACTAGACGAAATGGTATTTCGTCTCGTAAGAAGGAGGGATGTAACGTGCATGATATTCATGCCATAATCATGTGCATATCACATGCACTTGCACCGACTCATCCGGCACTCTTGCCCTAATCCAGTTCCCAATATTCTGCATGTATGCAGTACCTACTCCCACTCACCCTGCTTCACATCATCTCAATACCTACCATTAGTTACCAACTGGCAACATCTTCTGCTGACCGTCACCGCTGCTGGACCATCGTCATCATCATCACCACAAACACTTACACACACACTTTTTATAACCAGTCTTGCGCTGGTCGTCTTCATAATAATATCTCTAATAAATACTTGCTCTTGTCTCTCTCTTTCCTCCTCCACTTCTTGTAGTTGCGCTATATATTATTATTATTTCATATACTGGCATTACTGCACATATTGCATTTATTTGTAACAGCAACTAAGCCTGTTACAGTATACATGATCATCAATCCATTTTACAGTAGGACAGTTTTTCATCTTGGAATTACACAAATTTTACGTACAAAAAATATCTCTCTAAAATAAAAGGTTTGCAAAAATAAAACGTCAATATGTAATATTCCGTGATCTGTTTTATTTGAACTGCTTCAATCATACTGACTGGTCCTCAATTTTAATTTGCAATGAATATGAGCTATGAACGGCATTGACGCGATATAAATTTAGAATGGAAATGAACCAACATAAAACATGCAAATTCTTAATAAATTTATTGATTTTTATTTTTGCAAGTATAAACGTTTTTACAATCATATAAATCCATTTATATTTGAAGTTCATTTATCAATGTTGAAAACATGTATAATTTGTCGATTTGATATAACTCCCATTCGCAAATCTCCCTTCCATATTTCTCATCTAAGAAGACTGCAATGTGCGAATAAAGTTGCTTAGACAAATACCTTTTGACTGATTTTTATTTAATTATGCATTTTAATAGTTCTACAGGTGTAAAAAATGATGTCTTTAAAAGTGATTCTAAACTTGTGTGAATGAAATATCAAATGTTGTTTCATTCATTCAAAGTTTATAATTATCGTATCAATTACTTCAGAAATTACCTTATACGCCCAATTATATAAAAGTTTACCCTTCAACATAGAAAGTCATTGGAATTACCATTACCTTTGGCACCACCACTGAAACTTCCATAAAAAAGATATTTAAGCTTGGCGTTTAAAGAATGGACTAAAATCATGTATCTATGAAATGAAATATTCGTCACAACATTGCTTAACACATAAAAAGGGTGTTATTTTATGATTGCCGAAGGGTGTCACGAAATTTTGGTCTTCGATTTTGATTAAAATTTGCAGGATAATATATTTTGATGCGTAGATTACATATCTGAAAGAATTAGGTATTTTCATCAATCGTAGCCCGAAAAAGGCCAAAATTTTTTAAAAATTTCCCGCCATTTTTGGCCCTACTCGGGTTATGATTAATGAAAATACCTAATTCTTTCAGATATGCAATCTACGCATCAAAATATATTAGGCAGACAATTATTCACCACCTTAAAATACCTCATTCATCCCTTTATTTTAGCTTACTTTCCGGAAGGTCACGAAAACTACATAAAAATATACGAGTGAGTATTTTTATAATGATAAGTGAGTATTTTGCAGAAAAATTATTAAAATCGTTTTTCAAATTTATCGAGTGAGACATCTATTCCAATGCTGTGCATGCAGACATATTCTTTGAGAAATATTACACATGTGCATTTAAAATATCGAGCAAAAGCAGAATCAGGAAATGTTACACGGCATATTTCAAGTTCGCTCTGCACGTAGTTCTCATAAGTCTTCCATTTCTTGAAGCGTAAAGGGGGATAATGCCATGTTAATTTCTTTCAATCACCAACTGATTCTGTTCCTCCAAAGTCCTAAGCTAAAAGTACGATGAAATTCATGATCCTTGTCATTGATTTCCAATGACATGACTCCATTCACGAGAACGTTTTTTCGAATCCTGGAGGGAAATTCAGTTCCATTAGCGCAATAGTACTCTTACGCATTACTACTCCTCATTCTTGTAGTTCCTTTAAGTTTCCAATCGCGTTTAAACTCCTCCTCAGAAATGTCAATGTTTTTCCAGAGTATTCTTCTTCTGGGAACCAGAACCACACGCTCAATGTCACCCATTTTAGCTGCTTCTCTGTTGGCGACTACAGTTTAACGGAGAGGATTCCACTAATACTTCATTTGTTCATGCATATTATGATATTTAGATTACGTAGGTATGCAAGAGTAGGTATGGTTAGGTACACCGTGTACTTCAGCTGTTAAAAAGGAACTTTTTAAGAAAATGACTCACTTATCCCTATAAAACTACTCACTCGTATATTTTTCCTTAATTTCGGCTCCCTTCCGATAAGTAAGCTAAATTAAGGGGGTAAATGAGGTATTATAACAGGGTCAAAAAGATTTTCTCAATATATTATCCTGCAAATTTTGAACAAAATCGAAGACCAAAATTTCGTGACACCCTTCGGCAATCTTAAAGTAAAACCCTCTTTACTTAGGCTCCAATTTTTGTGTGAAACTTCGTATTTCTTGTTGTATGGCTGTGCTTTTATCCTATCGTTTGCATACAAAGGTTGATCGCTACCATCTCCAGTTGTTGGAACCTGTACAGCGTCTAGTCCTTCAAAAAATTCCCGAACTGCTTCTTCTGTCAATCGCCTAAACTCTGCTTTTTCCAAGCGGAATCTCACCAAAAGGAAAATTACAACCGCTAAAAATATAGCTGATACTGATCCGAATACAGAAATCAATGCAATGGTTAGGGTAGACATTGATGCTTCTGTTCCAAAGAAATATTATTGGTATGGGTAAATTTTACATAATTATAATACACTACAAAAGCAGTATTAAGCATGAATACTTTACTCACCCGATACAGATAAAGTTTTAATTTTGATTTCGAACTCATAAAATGATGTTCCCCTAAAATTTGTAGCCACACACTTGTAAAAACCAGTATGGCTTTCGTCCACAGCATCTATCGTAAGGTCAATTTGCCTTGAATTATTACCAATTGTTTCAGATAGCTGGACCCTCGTTGTCTTAAACATAAAGTGTCAAAGTGTTATTCTCTCCGTTCATTTCATACACATTTGTTTGACTATTCAAAGTTGTGCATAACTCTTAATAGTGGTCTATACGTTTGTAGGAAAGGTCACACCGAGAAAAGGAATAGGAGAGCCAAACGCTTTGCATGAAGTATTAAACGCGGTGTTCAAAGACAGTACGAAAGATTTGATTCCAGTCCCTTGTACTTCAACCTTGGGCTCTGTTGAAGCAGATTTTTATGAAATCATTTTAAATTGTGTTTGGAATTCATACCTCATGAAATCAAATCTTGAACAACTTGCCAACAAGCTCATATTCTCTCGAAACATTCACCCATTCTGTTGAGCTATTCCACATGGGTGCAAAGCAATACATTCTAATTTTACCCGATGTGGAGCTAAATGGAAATGTGAATTTCCCAAACGCCACTCTTGTAGCATTTATAACTGTATCTTCTTCAGTGTCTAATACGAAGATAAGAAAAGCTTTTTTGAGTATGTGTTTTATTTTTCGATTAGATTGTTTAAAAGTACTTTGATTCGTTGATTCACTACCTATGAAGTTGATATTATCTGTGGACGCCGTTGTTGGTAGATATCCGATTTTTGTTCCAAACGAAAATAAAAATGGTGACATGTGGCATCTTATGGTAATTTCTTGGCCCATATATATTATACTATTCCCATCCATGCCAAGCTCCTCCAGGACCAAAAAATCTTCTGGGTTTGAGTATTCCCATGCAAATTCTGTAAAGTGATTGCAACATACCTAATTGCAATGAACCTCATCTCATAATTAGAAATGTTACAGGTAAGCCATGATGATATTATGACGCTTACTTAATCGTCCTGGTCCATTTTCGTTATCATGATTTCTGGTGACCAAAGTTTGGTATGCATGGACCACTCGCGAGCGGTTTTTCCCACCCGCCATAAAGAATGTCAAAGGCCAATATTTATTTTTTTCAGAATCCTTTTTAGCATTGTTGCATGAAGATTTATTGGCTCTACATATGTCTGTGATGCAAACTCGACTCTGATTCAAACAAAATTTACTTCAAAATACTTTTCAGACGCACGAATTCTGATTACTTACAACCTATGCAAAACGCAAGTCGAACAATTCCTACCAAGTGATCACTAAAAAGGTAAATGTTTTCCAAATTTTGACGATCAGGCACCCTTCTAGGGTCAATCTTATTTCCTGATTGTGGTATCCATAAATGATGATAATCTGATTCTCCTTCATCAAACAGAGAAAACTTGACTTCACATGAAGAATTTTGAGAAAGCGTTTGACCCCAGTTTGAATTTTTTACCATTGCCCTTTCCAGTTCTGCGATTTTTAGTTCAGTAAAGTCATTTAGCTGTAATGTTACTTGTAAAATGAACAACTCAAAAATATAATTGACGTTCTTTTCATATTTACCTGCGACGAGAGGAATATTTTCATCATTTTTGGGCAGGGACTTGAGTATATATTTTTTCTCATTCTTGTCATAATTCACTTCGGCAATGCTTCTTTCACATGGATTCTCAAATGATACACACATCAGTACGAAATTTAATTTTTCGGTATGAATTTGTAGTTCAACTTCAGCTCTAAATTCGTATGAGTTAGTGTCATAAAAGTCATCTTTGACATCTCTTGCCGTTACGGAGTATGTGTCTGCGAGACCAGCTTGCAGCTTAAAAGTAATTACAAATTTTATAAATATAGTAAAATTGCACTAATCAAAAATAATTTATAACACTCATACGATATTCAAGTTGTAGACCCATCGAATAGCCTTGCTGTGGTTGCATTCCAGTCCGATCCATCCTAATGTATTTCCTTCATATAAAGCTGGTTCCAGTATTACTGTCCCATTTTTGGCATAATTTGGAATTTCTTCCGCAGCATCGTACACTTGTACGTTTGGAAGATTAAAATCATCTTTACCAGGATAATTTGAGCAGTTAAATGGCGACGGGAGTGAATGAGAGAGGCAGTTATTGAGAAAAATTAAGAAACAAATAAATGTTCCTACTTCTACACAAAAACTATTATCATCTGCCATGTCGAATTCAAATCGGATGGAGACAGTGGATTTACTTCAAGAAACTACTATTATTGTTATTACAAGAAGTTTTATCATCTAAAACCCTTTTACAATGCTAATGATGCAAGTTATAATATCTGCAAAAAACTCATTCATAAGTAATTCAGAAAAAGTAAGAAAATGCCTTAGTTCATGTTTATTCTGATGAAGTTGGGCTACATCGCGGTAAGCCGCAAATACCAGTGACACAAGCTGTAAATATTTCTTTCCTGGAAAAAATGCTTTCGCCTGATGTGACAGCACGTGAACAACAAGGTTGATGAATACAAAGCAGGAAATAAAATAGCCGTGGCCGACCAATAAATAGATTCCTTTATGTTAACACACGACTTGACGCATACTTAGACAAAGCTATGCTCAAAATCATTCAGTGAACTTACAAAATAAGGTTAAACCAAAAATAATGTGACGCAAATACATGCTCCTCCCTTCGGTATATTTACTAAGAATGATTTATTTATTAAGACAAACAGTAACAATTAAATAAAGTAACAATGAACAAATTATACTATGCACTCTATTAAGTTTTGTACAATAAAGTCTTAAATCTCCACGCGTCTGTCTACATATTACTTCAAGGAAAATGCATATTCTTTTAGCAAGACATGATTATATTATTTAAATAAATAGTTACGATATTTTTTCTTCTTCATTAAAATTTCAACGCTTGGAAAATGTTGGGGCTTGCATACCTGCAGCCATTGCGGAATGTGTTTCCGCCACTGATCGTCGTGCTTGTTTAGGATCTGCAGGTCTAGGTTGGCCACGGGTGTATGCATTGTTTCCGAAAGGTGGTGTGACAAATGTTTGGTATTGTTGAAACTGATGACTGGCAATCTTCTCTCCCTTAGCGTGAGCTTGCAGGTTAACGTCTCTTACTAAGGCCAAATGCTTCCTTACCCAACTCAACATGTTGTCATTGATCTCGTCCGGGTTACTTCCAAGATCGCGTATGTTTACTCGAGTAGATCCATGTTTCATTACTGTATCCATAAGATTGACAATTTGGTCACTTTCCGCAAACTCAACATCGTGGGTCCCAAATTCAGCCATTGACTCCAAAACGTCTGGATCACCGCTGTCCACTTCTGGTGCTGAGTACGTTTGAATTTGAACTGCCATTACGGGTGAGTCAACTTTTGTTTTTCCCTTCTTTTTCCAGCCCTGATCTTCATCTTCTGTCCATCCCCATCCAATGCCACCCGCATCAGCGGATCCAGCATTTTTGTCTTCTTCCAACTCGTCCTCGGGAACGGCGATTTTTGGTGGTTTTAGCCGCTGCAGTTTGGTGAATAATCTGCCTAAAAGTTTTACTTGAGCATCTAAAGGTTTATCTCTCTTCCTCTGTTTCTGTACTCGTCGCTTGTCCTCCAAACCTTGCTGAAAATACATGCTGTTCTTTCCCCCAAGAGGAGCACTAATATTTGGAGTACTGTAAACTACGTTTGTGGTAGAAATTAGTCCAGAGTCTGGAAGACTTTGTTGTACCAGCTTCTTTATAACTATTGGTTCCACATTTCCACGTTTTTGGAATTTTGTGATGACAAGAGGGTGAGTTGGGGGTGGCTTGGCACCATAACCCTGTTCATACTTTGTGCCCAGAGTAACACCAAGGTCGTACTCAGAGGTTCCTGGACTGTCATTTCCAGATAGTTGTAGCGTATCTGGTGACTTTACACCCACAATTTGTCGCTGTGCATAAAGAAGTGTGTAGTTTTTGGGAATCTCCCCGCCAACCTTTAGTACAGGTGGGACTTCTGGTTTTCTTTCAATGGGCGGGTCCGTTGATAGTGGAGGCACAAAGGCTTCATTTGTATGAGTTGTTATTTGTGTGCCATCTGAATTGAATGAGACAAACGTTCCAGATTCTGGAGGTCCAGGTGAAAATTCTGGTGAAACGAAGGCATCCACATGGTTTTTAAACATTCCAGAGTGCGCCGCGTGTTTCAGCGTAGACAACAGTGGGCTGGCCTGAGTTCTGATTGGAGTTCCAGAACTTCCGGACAAAAACGGTGGCGGACCAGGTTTCCATGAGCCGCTATCTGGATGAGGTCCACTTGGACGCCCAAGCTTATAGCCGGGTGGAGGAGGTGGTGGATTAGGGCCGGGAGCTTTGACGATAATTGGCAGGTTGAGATTGGTAGGACTCTGGTTAGAGGCATAATGCTTCAGCGTCTGCTGAAGATGCTGATGAATTTTCCCCTTATTTTCACTTGGACTAAGCAACACCAACTTTCCTGCTGATGGAGGTGGTCCATGGCGAAATCCCTTGGAGTTTGGCGGAGGACCGCCAAGTGGTCGTCCTCTATTTCCACGTCCAGGAGGCTTGAAGCGAGGTCCTCTTTTCGTTATTTCCATAAGAGGCCATTTTCCAAACTTAACATCTGAAAACGATTTTGTTATTTGCATTGACATACGCTGTGGTAAAGCATCACAACTTGTTACAAAACAAAATGTTAGAACGGTCACTTACCATAATGAGGAAGCTTAATGGTCTTTCCAGCTTCGCCAGCTTGAAAAAGACCAAATCCCACAAAGCAACAAATGACCAGTGATGATCCCAGGAACTGCCCGAGTCTCCGCATTGCCAGGTTTTCAGCGAGAAGAAAACTGGAGAGCTAAATTATTAGCCTTCAAATTTCGTTAGAACATTCGCCGTGGTCATGAGTACTTCCTTCCGTTAGCTCTGCTCAGTGACAATAGAAAAAATAGTAAAGTCGTCAGTGATAGAGGCGAACTATAATGCGCCCACTAGAAGACCAAAAACTTGCCTTTTTGTGAAAACGATCTATAAATGCAGTCAGTCGGTTCCTCTTGTTATCATCGTAGCTTCCTTTCAACAGAATCCAACGATTGAAACTGCACCAACTAAACGGTAAAATAATAAGATTATTGTGCGACTGACAGCCTTTTCTAAGTTTTTTCCACATTAATAAGGCCCATAAAGATTATATGAAGATGACGGGTGGGAATAATAATGAAAATGTGTAATATCATGTTATATACTGAGCGTCCGCCCTATTGACGCAGATCATGTGTATATCGTCAAAGGGTCTGCGTTCACATCAGGCTGTTACGCCTTTCGAAGACGATGAGCATATAGAATACATACATTTTTATGCATATGACATTTACGGAGAACGGAGGCACCATCTCGTAATCAGTTTCACTTTCTATCGAAATCAAAAGCGAAAGGGAAACTTGTTCAGCAGTACTTTGCTTCTAGTAGTCAATCAGTTATTAATTTTCTTCAAGCAAAGGAGAATGTCACAGATGTACTAGCTCGCTCACAAGGTTATCTTCTCAGTGCCTTCATTATATTATTGGGATTATGATTATGACAGTAGTAGTAGTAGTATGGTAATGATGAAATGATGTGAACGATATCCTGTTTTTGAGAAAAAAATAGGTTTCTACATAGCTGTAATGGAATAAATGTAGGCACATATATAGGAACCCTTTTGTTCCTCAATTATATAGAGGAAGGCTTGAAGACTTGTATATTCTAATATTCCACCAAATGCAAGTTTATATTGCAATTTAAATTTACTTTTGTCAGATAATATAGTATAATGATAAGATACTCCTGCCGAAATGCCTACACAGAGTAATTGCATTCCTGATCAGTGATCAAAGTGGTCGTGGGTAGTTCTTTTAGCATAATTTCTGTTTGAAAAAAATCATGTTTTTAGCTAATGTATTTTTCTGTTACATTGGATTGATTTTATTAGCAGGGCTGATATCATCTCGTAACAAACGACCATTGATAATGGTCACGAAATCCTTCCCATGACCATTCTCCTACTAATCGGAATGGAGAGTGAAAGAAAAAATGTCTTTTACGACAATTCGCATGCAACAACCGTAAAAAGTGGGCTGCCGATGGTACAAAATAATTTTTTGCGAGCTTGCAAATTATCTCATGTTTAGCCGGTTGTACATGCATTTTCTGCATAGTTGCCAAAAAGATTTTGACTTCTAGAACATCTTGCATATATACCTATTATTGTTACGTTCGCTACTTTTCTAGCGTCCATAGTTAAAGTCAAGGTGAGGCTGCATTTCTATGAAACGAAATCAAGTTCATTGTCTCATCATGATAGTCGTGGGGTGGACTGTTCAATTTACAGCGTTACAACCATCACCAAACACCATTTTGCGTTTGTGCAATGTAAATCTTTTTAAGATGCAAATGCATTTCAATACGTCATGCCTAAATGCAGACGCGCACAAGTTAATATTAGTAGTTGTCATCGAATAGACTAATTTTATTGAAATTATTGGCAAACTAGAAGAGCGAGCCACTTTCTTTCACCTCGCAGCTAAGATCTTGCGAATCGTGTATCACGCTCATATATCACTCATAATGATAGGCATATGATATCAAAATATATTATTGTAATTTTTTTATTTGTTCACTTTTGCTATCATATAGCCACATAATAATAATCATCATCATCACGAACAAGGCCGTATAATCTTTTTTCTCTTCTTTTGACAGGTGTTGTTGGCTGGGCGGTTGCCTTACTTCCTTTTCTTTTTACTCTTTCGTAGCTCTATTAGAAATAATTTTTTTTGCAAGTTAGTAAATGTTGTTGGTGAGGATGGACTATTATGCTAATATGATTATTTGATTATGTTATACTTTTCCTGCATAACATGTATTCATGTTTTCTTCTAGGATTCTTTTTTTATGTGACCATTTCATTTTTAGTGGTTTATTATTCTCGTCTTATTTTATAAATATTTTATAACTTTACGAGTTTGAGGGGACGTAACAATGAAAAGTAAACAACAGGGCAGAAAAAAGTAAGCATTGATAACTATTACGTGGTGCTATAAAAAATGCCTATGTGTTATTATTGTGTACAGTTTGTTACGCGCAAGACATGCTTCTATTGTGCTGCTAGTGAACGATTGATTACTCCACGAATATTTAGAAAGATATGAGAAATTACTCCTGAGAAACCTGTTACTTGATGCATTCTGAGATTCCTACAAGTTGCTTTTACGAGTTAGACTTTTAGAGTATTTGAAATGGAAAGCGCTATGTAAATTGATTGGGCAGCAGTCGACTACAGCTTGTTGACCGTTCGTCGTCAGATTGGCACTTGAGGTGTAATAATAATTATTGATCTCATAGAAGAAGGAATTGAAATTTATTACTTGCAAATTATTCCCTCGCAAAGCAATGAACTTGAGGAAGGAAGGAAATTATAGAAATTACGTAAATATTTTAATTGCACTAAATGCTAACAATCGTGACAAGAAATATCTTAACAGTTTTTATAGTAATTCATCGTTCGCCTGGGGATATTGCTGTAAAGACCAGCATCATCCACACCAAGAATGTCTGGCAGTTCGGCTGGAGTGCGTGCGATGAGAGAAGTAGAATGCTGTGACTGATTTTGCGTAGATCTTGTTGACGAAAGTTGTCTTCGCTGTTGTTGCTCTTTGATCGCAATTATGAGAGTACTCATTCTCTGTAATCCTTTGTTAAGCTTTCTCTTGATTTTTGCATACCCTGGTCGATTATGTGGATCGTTTTCCCAGCATGTTCGCATAACTTTATATCTTTTGTGAAATATATGGGGTTTAATCAATATGAATATATATAGGCATTTACTATTTAGATACGCAGTGAATGGGTGCTTACAGAGATGCCGTACAATACACTGGCTTTTTCATTCTCATTCCATTCTGAAGTTGAGTAATAAAGTCTGGACTCCAACTGATCCCAGGATATGGAGATTGTCCCAAGGTGAAAATTTCATAAAGACAAACCCCATAAGCCCACACATCGCTTTCGAATGAAAAAACACGCATAGATAATGATTCAATAGCCATCCACTTCCAAGGAAGTGCAGTCTAAAATATTCGAGAAGAACTTATCACTTATCGCAAAAATCGCATATTAGATTTTGTTTTAAGTTTCGTCAATTCCAAACCTTTGTCTGTTTCGTATAATTTTCAGAATTCATGAGAACTCTTGATAAACCAAAATCGCCAACCTTTGCCACTTTACGAGTTGTCAAAAGTACATTTCTCGCTGCTAGATCTCCATGAAGAACCTGTGCGCATAATATTCGATCTCACTTTTCCATTTCTTTCAATTCAAAATTTTCATGCATATCAAATATTCCCAACCTTTCTCACTCGAAGATACTCCATACCGCAGGCGATATGATATGACCAGCGGTATAGCTGATGTGTGTTAATCATTGATATATTGGCGTACTGTGAAGTATTGTTTAAGCTAAAAAGCATAAAGTTGCAAGTAATATCTAATTTTAAAATGATACATATTTTTTATAGAATTAGATGAATGTACTGTTATGAAAAATGTTTTTCATACACAGGGGAAAAGTCTGAAAGGAGATTTCCATCCGGTCCAACCATATTTAGAAAACTACCACGATATTTACGTAAGTAGTCTAATAAACTTCCATTGTCACAGTACTCGACTCCGATCATTATATCCCCTTTTGTGTCAATTGTCAAAATCAAGTTTGAAGTTAAAATAGGTCGAAGAAATTTTAAGCATCAATCTCATAGTAGAACTTTTCATTGAGAAACTTACTGTTGTCGATTCCCTCTGTGCATGCAGCAATCAAACTGACCTAATGAAAATTTAGGGTAAGCGGTTTCGCGAAGAAAAATTTTAAGAAAGAAATGTCTTAAGCGTTAGCACGAAGAGTCGTCTTACGATGTTTTTGTGGTGGCCCAAGTATGCCATAATTTTTAGCTCAAACAGAAAACTCTTGAATTCATCAATTTCTACAGAGGATTTTAAGCTTTTGATGGCAACAGTTATGCTTTCTTCCCCACGAATGACTGATCCCATTCTAACAACACCAAATTGACCAGTTCCCAAAATTTTGTCCTCTGATGATGGTTTGTACAAGAATATATCAATTAATTACAAGAAACAACGCTACAAGTTATATGCAACTTTATAATCAAATTCCTGCAATGATGCAAGTACGTACGTATGACCCAGTTATTTAGCGGAATCTCAAAGCTTTCATTATAAGGCAGTTGAAGAATTGAAAAGTTAGGATCATTCATATCTGCTTCCTGTAAATCGTCCGTTTTTATACCATTTTTGAACTCTTCTATGGCTTTTTGTGTCTGTATTTCAAAGCCATGTCTTTGTCGGCTAATTTTCCATGCGAGAATACTTATTGATATTCCCAATAAGAGCGCAAGACTTCCAAGTGATGACGATATGATTACGGCAAAATTAGAGGTACTTCCTTCAAAAAAATGTCATTCACAATGAGACAAACTTACATTACATAACCATATCGAATTATATGTACCTTCAACATTTTGAAACGTAATGGATTTTGTGGTCACTCCAAAGAAATTCCTTGCTTCACAAGTGTATGTTCCAGCAAATACAGATTTCCACTTTGGAAATTGAATGCTAAGATAATTTTCTCTTCGGGTCATATTAAGCAATCTACTCTCATTAGTTGGTAGCTGACAAATTTATAAAATTAATTTCGATTAGTTTAAGGTTGACGTGTCAAACATAAAGCATATATGTCAAACACATTTCAAGACCTGTTTTGGCAAAATCCAAGTTATATTTGGGGTTGGATTGCCAGAAACACAATTACAATGTATAACAACAGTATCTAATCCTTCAGTCACAGTCCGAAATTCGGTTGTATTTTCAAAAGAATCATCAATGGCAGGTGGAGTTGCAACTTAAAATGAGAAATGGTTAATAGTGATACTTTTACTACCCATTCATTTATGCGAACACACTTATGCTTACGTTCAACAATTATGGCTTTGGACTTTATAACATATCGCTCATATTTCTTCAGTGGACTAAAACATGACACTCTTTTGGCTTTGTTGGGTTCTTGAAACGTCAGCTCACGAATAACTTCTCTGTATCCGTTTGGCTTGAAAACCTCTTGTGATCGAGCTATGTATTTAAAATTGATTAAGACAACAATCTCAAAGTGAATTTACGGATTATGTAAAAACCATGCTGTCATTGTCTAACTTGATTCGTCAGGGTCCGGTGATTCTTTGTCACTGATTTGGGTACCATATGAGAAAAGGAAGACAGACACCCGACACACAACTTTGAATGTAACATTGGCGTAGACTCTTTCCGGTACTGCAAGTTGTATCATCCATTTTTGTATTACAGAGTCAGAAATTTGCCAGTCAAAGTCTAAACAACGAAACAAACCTTGCTCCTTAATCTCAACAAACCTGAGATTTATGTATAGATGTATTTTTTTACAGAATTTTCTCTCTGATCTGCCATTTTTGGGGACACTGAACAATCCTTTGTACACTAACGTTATATTCTCATAGGTTGCACGAAGTATTACAGCATTTATCGTATAGTTTAATATTGGACCCACATCACGACAATCTAAGCAATCTTCAGTTTCGTTTAGTACACGCACGCAATGAGGCTCCTAAGACAAAAATATGAAAAATGAATGAACAGCAAAAAATCGAGGTTTTCAAAGGTAAGTCTACTAACTTTGGTTTCATTAAATCGGTAGAGATTCTCCAAGTAAGATGTCTCATTAGTCTGAACAGTAATGCTGGAAACGTCATTTGTAGAATTATTCCACGTTTCCCAACGGTAACTGATTATATTTCCATCCTCAATTTTTATATTGAGTATTAGAGGACAACTTGTGCTGTCAAAATATCTAATGACAGGTTGTCTTAAAGAAGCCTTCAGTAACGCGTCCGACATTGCTTCAAATTGTAATAATGACAACTTTGTTTTTAACAAAAGTGTTTGTTTCATGACTCGTTTAGGTAATATTATGCACATTTGCTACTGCAATATTTTACCTGACAATGATTTTTTCGGAAATGGTGTGGGGTGGTTTTCGAATACCTCATCTTGTAGCTGCAGAAAATTTCGTTCACAAAAATCGTAAATGGGGACAGGCTCACAGGAAAAAAGCATATCTTTGCCAAGATCGGAAAGGCGAAATAGAATACGAAAATTTGCTGAATATACAGACTTTAATTCATCGTTTTTCCCTTTTCGTAATATTCGCTCATAAAAGTCCAATTCAATGTTCATTTTATTGTCATCCTAGAAATAAGAATAATTGCAAGTCAAATGTTTAAACTTGTTTCAAAAAAGTAAATGATACGTATTTACTTAATAAAATACATTCATAGTAAACGGACAGTACCGGGTCCAAGTGAAAAACCCATTGAATTGGTTTGTTGTATGTACAATTGAACTGGTAATATAAGTACGAATGGCCCTTGGTTGTGTCAACACTAGTGACTCGTGGATCATTTGAACCTAAATATTGGGGCAATGCCGTATTTAATGAATAAATGAATGGCCTCTGACCTCGGTAGCTCGTGCAATTAATTGAATCTTCAGTCGCAAGTGCTTTGGCAATTTGACCTACTGCAAACAGAAAACCCACTAAAACTAGATTTAAGGAACACATTCTCTGATTACGGTTAGCATTTACTGTCCGTGCAATGGTAGTATGCAGAGATGTGGCGCAGACTTCATTGACTTGTGAGTAAGGAAATGGAAACACGCTTTGTTAAACTATGTAATATGAATAATTCGTGAAAGTTAAAAAATAAATTCTTAAAAAGTACCCATCATCAAATACAAAAGCTGAGCGTTTGCAAAAATAGTATTTCATACAAATAATATACCCTACATTTTCATTTGCCAATTGCCACACAAAATTTACCACACTTGCTTTCTGCAAAAAGTGTATCACGTTGTGGCTTCGGAAGTTTCCTCCACATGTCCTTCGTCAACACGTAAATTCCAAAACATATTTTAGAAGTGAGCAGGAAGCAAGGAGGTTCATAAATTGAATGTAAACATTTAATAATACACAGTATTAAAACTCATCCATCCTCAAACAAGAAGACTATATTATGCTTTTACTCGAAACAATGAACCATGACTAGTAGCCCATTTTTTTAACCACATGTAGAGCCAGCCAAAGTAATGAAAGAAGAACATGAGCGTGTTACGCTTTGTACCATGTACCTTTTTTTAGTGCTAGCAACTTTATTTTGCTAAAAACATTTTCTACTGTTCTTCCCATATTGGGAAAACATAAGATAGTTAAAATATATTCTATATATATTCCTTTCTAGTGCATTTGTTGCAAACTTTGCTGATGCATGAAACTCACGATCAAGCTCGTTAAAGCACTACCTTCATATGATGACATGTTTTCGATATTTGTAAACTTGCATACCATGTGCATTGTGCATCACATCATCGACAAGAAAGACAAAACTTCTGGTACAATATTTCTATAAAAAATAAAACAAGTTTCTTTTGTATTTCACATTTTTATATAAAAACGTCATAAACATTTACATAAAGTAATAATATCTTTTCGACTGACTGAATGGTAACAGTAGCGTCATCGATTATTAAATCATCAACATCAACATTTTTCATAAATACGTCCACACAATTGATATGCAACAACAAAAAGTAAAAATAAAAACCATTTTACCTACACCAACAATAAAAAATTACTTGTACCTTGTACCATACTGACATGCATCCAACATAGAGTGTGTACTGGTTTTTTACCGTCATTGATTCGATGAGGTAAATAAACTTAACATACGCGTGTGTGGTTGACAAGACTAAATTATTCTAGCAGATTTAGTATTCATGCACAAGTGCTTGTATAACTAAAAATAAATAAAAAGCTCTCTCGTCTTAAAGTTAGGACTAAACAGCGGACAACATTCGTAAAACAAGAAAAAATAATACCTTTAGAATACTTCAAGGCAGGTTGCTTAATGATAACATTTCAATCATGTTACACACGTTAATCTCAGGTTTGGTGAAGCAATTTAGCACACTTATCGTTTCTAATACTCATCGTCATATCGGTAGCTGCTTCCACTACTTGGTCGCTTGGAAGACTTCCTTGAAGAAGGGTAGTATGCAGTTGTTCTTCTGCCATCGTAATCATCGTAATGAGTTTCTTCTCTGTAGCTTGAATTGTGTTTTGCACGGTCTCCCCTCTCTGGCCGATACTTTGTTGGTCTAGCTGGAGGGCTGTCGTATTCCCTGTTGTTATCCCGGTCTCTGTAATCACGATAGCTGGTGGACTCACGATCATACCGTCTTTCATGACTGTCGTATCCCTTGTATCCTTTGCTGGATTTCCAACCCTTGTCAGATGAATATTGAGATGGCTCATCATAATATCCCCCGGTTGGCTCACTTTCTTCCCAGCCTCCCCAACCTCCTCCTTCATTTTTATCAGACTGGCTCCATGCTTTACCCCAGCCTCCTTTCTTCTTCTTACCGCCACCACCTCCAAAATATTTCTTCCAGGTTCCACGGTAGCGTTTCAAAATGTATGATGGTGCCCCAACAATAGCTTTACCTGTATTTCTGATGGAATTACGAACTCTCTTCAGAACACCAGGAGAGTGTTTTTTCCCTTTGCTTTCCTGTGGCTGATAGTCATCCTCTGCTGGAGCAGCATCGTCTTCGGTTGCTCTTCGCCGGAACTGTTGAACTTCAAATGGAAAACTCTCTCTCCATGGATTGACAGGGGGGGCTACATACCGAGGAGCATAGCTCGGGGAACTCGCAAGATCAGTTTTGGGAATGATAAAACCAGCCGGTGGCGCTGCCACAGACGATGGAGGTTTGGGAGGAGGAGCTACTGCGACTGGAACTGGAGAGGTTGGCACTGCTACTGGTGCTGCCGCCGCTGCTTGTGGTTTTGAGCGCTGTCTAACACCAATGTTTTGTGATTCTGCCACATCTAAGTCTCCACCTACGGGAATCCACACAAAAAGTATGATTTATTGCCTTACACAATGCACCGATTTACTATATAGAACACCATATACTCGTAGGAACCAAAATTTGTTTAAAATAGGAAACACGGGCACAGAAATGTTGCTTCAATCAATAAAGTACCTAAGTCAACTTTTGCATTATTCGCACCAACACGGTCATCGTCTAGCTGTGAGGCTGCCACAAGAAAGGGCAAACAGGCTATGCAAATTCCTAGAGCTGCTGCGTAAGTGTAATATTTGCTTTCCCCCTTGGTAGGCTTCATTATAGATTTTCTAGTTTTCTTAATCTTGCTCCTAGTGGGACCCATGATGCTGGCTAGAGAGCTATAAACACTTGTTTTTAGATGCTCACAGGTCTGCTCCTGTCAGGAAACTGAGCTTGCATCGTTAGAAGTCCACATGTCTATGAGTAGTAACGATTATAATAAATTATTAGGATTTCACTTTTTCAAATTTGTTGTAATTTCACGTAATCATCAGCTAGAACCATACCATTTTTAAGTCAAAAAATAATGCATCTACTGTTCTGTTGTGTTCTGAAGGTTGCACCAGCGCAGCGCTGCATGCGGTGGTTAATCAATGATAAGAGATGCGGCTTTATATATGACCATCAGTGCGTTACTCACCCACTCAAACTCAGATTTTGAACCTCAAGTAATTCCATCGTGTAAACTCCTTCCTACCAAGTACACACTGCAGAACCACAGTTGTACCTCCATCATGTAATTCAATCACCACTCATTCATCAACACAACTGCCCACGTCGGCATACAGACTTAACTCGAACTAATAATGTAGGTAAAGCCAAGTTTGTCTGCTGCACACACGCACAGAGACTTTGTGTGAGCAAAACCACGGCCCTTCGCACTTGTGAATAAAATATCAAATGTAACAAAAATATGTAACAATCATCATAACAAACTGTAGATACATCTATTTCTTCTTATTTTCTGACAACAAGTTATCTACCTATCTGCCACTACCTAAAATGTTTAAGCCAGACAGATCAGAAAGTTTGCAGTATTATCTTAAAGTACTTGCCACAGTACTTATTTATATTCAAATCAAGTAGACCGCGTAATAAGTTCAGAAGACCCGACTCGTGCAGCATTGTAAACTATGTTTCACCTTTGTTCATTCCGTGTTAGTTTATGGGCATTGGGCAGTCAGTTTTTATAAACAAAGGTGTCAGATTGGGCAAAACAATGAGTCTTGCATTTTATTAGGGCAATTTGAAAATTCATTTTTTATGTAACATACTGCTTTGCACATGACATCATGACATACCTGTTCAACGCACAATGATCATGCTGCTCACAATAACACAAGGAAGAAAGCATGCTGTATTACAGTACAAATTGGCCGATGGGCAATTAAACCTACATGCCTGATAGCTTGTCAGTTGGCAGAAAAGTCGTTTTAAACGCTTACTTGCGTTGAATCTAAATTCATTTTCAAACCGACTGAATCTGACTCGCCTGATGAAACAATTGAAAGTAATAATGGTGTTTTTGGCCATGGGGGTGTACAAATTATCAATTTCATTACAGCAACAGCTTATTGGATTGCTGCTCCACATAATATACAGTAACTACTGACGCACTGACCTTTATTCATTTCCTATATGTTTACAGAAGCATTCGAACAAGCTGTTCCGTCCGATAAATCATAATTATAATCATTATTAAAAAGATGCTACATCATGCAGTCATAAGATATTACGGTTATTGTTGGCTGCATTTATATATTTTTTAGAATTGAACACTTTTTTTTAGATTATCAGATTTGATCTTCATGGCATGGTTTTTTTCTTGACCATGGCTAGAGAAACACAAAAATACGTGTGTATGCGGTTTCAAATTGAAAAGTTCAGCCCGCTGCATATGTGATGCATTCATATTGTGATATGAGCATTATTGAAGTGGACCACTGTGTAAATTATAATAATAACCGTTTTGCTATTATTACATTTACATGTTGTCACGTCAAGAGGATTTCAATGCAGTGAAATAGTTTATGAGAGCATGCTTCAAGCACCAGAAACTTTACCATAGAATGCCTTGAGATTCATTCTCTAAACTCTCTCATAATGTGTAAAAATTGCAAGCAGTAATTAGTGAATTGTTGAAAATGTTGAGCTGATTTGAGGGTAGATATAGTTTCCGGTGTTTATGAGAGTACAAAATCATAAAGGTTGTATGCGTCAGAGATTCATCTGAAAAATGAAAACAGAAAGAGAGTGAAAACATTTTCTAATAAACGTGAACCCCAATAAAAAATAATAATAATATAGCAAATATAGCAAATCGTAAACAGAGAACCATTTGTTCTACAAAATAATGGCTAATATTATTTGTGTTGGCTTTCGTTCCAACAATTTATTGTTTTCCTGATGCTAGGCCTAACTTTTTTATGGAATCGCAATAGACTTTTACTTTTACCGACTTGCGATCATTTTACCAACTTCTTTTTGAAGAATCTGTATTTTTTACCCTACATTACATGCCTGGGTGATCCATTGCTCTAGAATAAGGATTAATGTATCAATTACAGATCAAATCACTATAATAATATAAATCTTGAAAGATATCAAAACAAAGTTTTGTTTATCAGCCCCAACCATGCTAAAAATGAAAGGATTCAAATTTAGCTCAAACAGTATATCTTTCTTTCAAGCTTTTTAAACTTAAAGTTAGAAAAGGGACTAATTACAGGTGGCTGATTGATAGAGACAGCAATTAAAATAGCCTCTGAAAGTGATCTGATCACTTCAAAACTGCGGGAATCGTTTCATAGAGTTACAGAGAATTTTCATACATGCAGTTTGAAAGGAAATAAGCAATTTTGCAGGTGTGAAGGGTATAAATGACACTAAATGAAAGGACTTTATTGAAACTCTGTACAGAAACTAATGATAATGGTTGTCGGTTGTCATTTCATACGTGTATAGCACCATGCACATGTAGTATTTTGAGCTCACGTCACACGTAAGCGGTTGTTGTTGCGTGCCATGCAATCACGATGATGCCATAACATTTAACTGCAAAATGACGAAGATGAGACATTATTATTTGAAACCTATACCGTTTTGTAACCAACTGTCAATTATTGGACTGCTTTCAGTTATGTTGAATGGTTAGAAGAAAATGAAACTAGAAATCTAGAAAGGAATAAAAGTTAGTTTGCACGTTTCAACTCTCGATGAGAGAGTAAGTACCTGAGAACTTTCCTTATATAAGAGATACATCAATGACAGGCGTCAGAATAAAAATTTACTGCGGATATATGGCATAATATTTACATCCTCGTCGCTCGCAGATTATAATCAAATGGTACGAGCCGGCGTAACTTGGTCAATTTGGCACTAGATCAGGATGGGACAGTCTGATGACTCCTTGGTTTGAATGAAGATTAGACAAGGTGCAGCTAAAATGCAAACCTTTAAACTGTAAAAAACTAGTTTTTCTTCTAATCACATTTTAGTAGCAGCTAGTTCTCAATTTTTCTAATAATTTTCAATTAATTGTACGCACTACTAGAATAGTTGATGAGTTATCACTCGCAGTTTTTGTCTTCATCATAGTCCACCTATGAGCAACAACTAAATGCTGTCGATCGGAAATTTTAAAAAAAATCAAAATCTGGCTTGCAAACGTTGAGTATAAATATAAATGACAAAAATTAAACTTGTATTGCACAATACCAATCGAATAGGAAAAAATAACTTCTTGACGTTTTCATATATATGTGCATAAAACTTTAAATTTGCATTTGATAAGCATTCTAAAATTAGATATTATATTATGCGATCATATAACATGACAGCAGTTTGGCAGCTACATTGATTCAATCAAATCCTACTCACTAGTAAGTAATGCATATAAAACAAAAGTTTGGAAGGGAAAAGTTGCATGAACTTTTACTAAATGCGTGGTCTATGCACAGAGCAGTTGACATCATCTTCCTGTTTTTATTTTTCTCGAATGACAAGAAGCAGATAATTAAACTAATAAGGAAGGGCTAATTCCTCGGTTAACGTTTAGCCCGTTTCAATAAGTAATTAACTCCAAATGAAAAATATGCATGAATAATTTTCTCCTTAATTGATAGCAGCCGTACAATATTAATACGAAGCTTGGATTACCCCTTCAAAGTGAGTACGCAATTAGTTCAAGAAAAATCAATAGTGCATATATGCTTGTTTGTCAAATTTCGTTATTTGAGTTTACAGTTCCAAAATTTCCGTGTGCGTAATTTTTAAAATGGAATGATGACACCTAATTAGAGCCAGCAAATCGATTTCTCACACAGTACTTTGATTGGCAGATTATAATTTATAATGCATCGCCTCACTTTATGTTGATAACTTTAATTTAGCACCAGCATAATATTACGATTGAAGAAGAACGGTTATTTTTAATAATCTACTTTGAAACGGATACGAAAATGTTTAAAGTGTTGAAATATGATCATTGTGCGTGTGTTCTAAAAATTATTCATTCAATCGATTTGTAACAAGAGAGCTTAACATAATTAGGAGTAATTTTCTGCTAATTCTTCAATCGGTTAAGGGTAAAAAACTAATGCTTCTCGTAACTCACTATCACAAAAACGTGTATCGATTAAATAAATCATAAAAGTAGATAACGAATATAATAATAGTGTATACATTCTATTTGAAATCCATTGGCAGTGTTTGGATTGGCAAGAAAAGAAAAGTAATTTAGGCTGCCAATGCTCCATTATCGGACAACTTTAATTATTCATTTACAAAGTTTTTCAAAAACCTTTAAACTAACAGATAGCACGCGTATGTTGATTTTATCAATTTTTTTAGCGTTTCAAGTTTCATAATAGCTGTAGAAGTCATAGTGTAGTTACTTTTTTACGAAAAAAGTCAAGTCACACCTGTACTGAGATAATCTTGTAGACAATATTTTTAAATATATATTTTTCAATTGTAGATTTGAGACAACATCTTTGTGAGATTCACTTTCATTGGGAGCTAGTTTTAACATTTAACATTCATTACACATTGCAGCTTGAATGTTACTGCGTACTGTAAATGCGTGAAGGACAGAATGTGAGCATTATGCATTTTAGGCATGAAAAGTGGATGGGCAGCTTCATAGAATGGCACATAAAGGTGTAGTTTGTCAGCCAGCATACAACTAGTTTTGTTAGACGGCAAAATCTTCTAAACTTTCAATTTCATTTTTAGATGATTTTATTGAGAGCAGACCCTCTGCATAAAAAACGTAATATGTAATGCAAGAAAGAAATCATGTTACATGAATATTGAATTATATATGATTTGTGATGCGATATGACAAGTTCGTCGACTTCTTCTTCTTCTGCTGCATAAATGTTTTTGCTTTTATTTTTACAATCTAATTATAAATGATTTGCTTGTTCTGATAGGTATCCGAAGCGTTTACCTTTTCAGATTTTTACACATATTAATAATTTTATTTTTCAGTAGCCTACACAGTCAAGTAGTAACAAAAAGTTTTTAAAAATGCAATACTTCTTTGAAAAATGGAGTAAGAACTATGACTAGATACATTATACAACATGAAAACATCGTTATTACTAAATTTGTCAACTTCCTTCCTGAGATTTTCAGAATTACAAATCAACCAATAAAATGTTTTCCTTTTTTTCTCTATCTACGTTTGTCAAAAATAATTTATAACGCAGTTGAATATACCAACCGGGTATAATCACCGTTAAGCTCACAGGAAATGATCATAGTCCTTACTCACATCAACAACGGGATGTTTGCTGTATGGGAAATGATCATCATCTTCACTGAGGGATCGAATTCCGACGGAACTGGTGTGCAACCAGTTTACCGATCTATCCGCTATTTGGTCTCGCAACAAAGGCTTGGAATCTCTAAAAGCTGGCCTTTCTAATTTGTCTCCATGTTTTTTCAGCTCTTCAGACTTCCATCTGGCTCCATCATGAGCTTCTTGGTGGACTTTGTACATGAGTCGAAGAAAGTTTCTAATTTCGTTAATGCCTTTAGGGTAAACAGGCACTTCCCCCCAGCCATACCCATGTCCAAGAATGGCTAAAGGTTTGTCAAATATGTGATCTATTTCTTTGGCGTTGTGAAATTCAAATTTGGTACTTGCCAAAATATTGGGGTCGTTTTTGGTTGGGTAAATAATAGTTCCATTAGCGTAATTGGCTTCTACATCTTCATCTAGTCCAAGTCGACTGCTTTCATTCGATTTCTTTGTGTACGTATCTAAATGGACGATTACAAATGGCGGTTTTGTTTCAGGGTTGGCCCATGTCTTTCCTTTGTGAACGTTCTTAGATAGAAAGTAAGAGTTGGAGATGCGATTGCCTTCAGCCAATGTCTTGGCAAGCTGAGTCACAATACTTGGACCACCATTCAATAGGTCACCTTTATGTTTAGCCAGGGATTTGGGATCAGAATTGGTAAACCGAATGCTAGGATTATGAATGAAGGTCTGGGAGATGATAACCCCGTAGCCAGATGGTTTATCTGCCTCCGTTAGCACAAGCTTTGAGGGTTCTTTAGGTGGAGGTGGAGGAGTGTGGTACCATGGGTGATCGAATGGATCAAATGGAGCACCGAAGGAAAGCCAACGAGGTCCACCAAAAGTAATGCCACCATCAATGTCGTATGCCTTGCTTAGGTGAATAACTTTATTTTTGTGGTGCTCTGGCTCTGGCACTGGGGGAAATCGAACCATCAAGATTGTCCTTTCTCCAAATGGGATTTCCGACTGGGGAGGTGGAAACACTTCAAGTAGCTTTCTCTTTTGCTTTTCAAGTTCACGGTGGTGTGAGGTGTATTCCTCATGGACTGTGTCGTGCCTTTCACTCGCTTCCGCTATTTGATCTTCCATATCGTTATTTGTACTGTTAGTGAGGTCATTCAGGTCGATTTTTATAGTGTTGTCAGGTTCCACTGAGTTGGTCGGTATAAATGACGAATTCTTCAGCAGACTGCCATAAGGAGAATTTTTAAATGAACGAGTAAATAAGTCAAGCTCTGGCGTAGAAGAGTAGGCGGGAGACTGGCTGGTAGCAAGGGCCAACAATTGAAGCGTTTTCAAATACTTGGCGTGATATTGTTGTGCAGCCTGTTTTTGCATTTTATAATGATAAAGCAAAGGAATAATAGACTTGTAATACTGGGATTTCCCTGCCTCTAAGCCGTAATTGAACTGCTGCTGCTGTTGAAGCTTATCGATTGCTCTTTGTCTCTGCTGAGATTGTAGCAATGCAATCCACGCCAATTTGGCTTTGTTGGAATTCAGAATAGGTGGTTGGACATGGGTATCAAAGCTACGTCGGTTTTGCTGTAGCTGCACCGACCGTATACCGTTGAGTCCCGCATGTTTATTTAGGTAATTTGAATAATGTAGTCGTTCATTTTGGGAAAGCGGTCTTCGGAATACATTCATACTTCGAGGTTTCGGTGACTTCCGGCGAAGAATGAGTACTCCAGGACTTGTACCTGCCGGAGAGGTAGCCAACTTGGGACTAAGCAAGTTTCTTGAGTTGAAATTTTTTGATGAAGCTACATTTTTCTGGCGCTCCCTTCCCTCTACACCAAGTAATGGAGCAATGTCAACAGTTTGCGCTGCTCCTGGTCCGCTTCTCCTGGCACTTGGCTTGAGATTTAGAGTGATAACCTCTGCATAAAATAGAAATTAAATGTCACTCAATGTGAAATACTCACTAAGTCAGTATAACTTTGAGAATAACTGAATGTCTTACCCTTTCCAACTTTCACCATTGGCGGCCCAGGCCGCCGAAAACGCCTCACCCCGGATGCATCACTCGTAAAAACAAATAAAACGAATATTATTTGAAAAACTAAAATTCGAACACAAAATCTTAGTTTGCACTCCATCACATTTGATTTTTTTACGAGAAACTTAGAGAACAAACTTTATGTTAGGAATATTTCATCGCTACTGATTTGACGAGGGAACTACAAGAGAAAAATCAAGTTGATTGACAAGAGTGTCAATGAATGAAAAATATATGTATTAGTGTGCAATCACGAACAAGTTCATCAAAAAATATACACGGTTATAATAATTACTCGCACCAAGAAGCAGCCTCTAAGAACTTCTGACAACAACTGAAGATGGTCACTTATTACACATTTGAAAACAGGACGCATGCCCTTTCACTATCAAAGGAGCGACTCTTGTGATATAGTTAATAACGTAATCTTATCGACGGGACGACATAATAGGCTATATTATTGCTAGCGTCTGCGCATGCGTATGATACAGAGCGGAGGCGAAACTAGCATAGTACATTAGAAACTTGTTTCCTTCAAGTGCAATAAAATTATGTCCTGAGAAAAAACTACTGAAAGCATTTTAGGATGGGCTATATCAAAAGGGTGTAGCAGTGTGTGGGGAGAAAGGGTAGATGCACCCTACAATATGCACTCGTTGTACGATAAAAGGTGGACCGCAAAGATAATCTCATTTGGATGCAGAAAATTATCAAAATTGAAAACGTACGTTTGAGGTAAAGTCGGTTAAATGCATGTCCTTTCATTTATTTACAATGCAAACAAAAATTCTTAGCTTATGTACGTCTCATTCTTGATTGGAAAACAAGCAAAACTGAAAGACGCGATGCGCAGCTATAAAGAAAACTTATTGAGTAGACTTTTCCATTTTGTCTATCGTTTTTGAAGCATAAGAGTTACTGATGAGTGATGACTAATCATGGCACAGTAAGAATTATGCGCTATCAAGTTTGTGTTTGAGTGACAGGCTTATCTGCTATGGTAGGGGTTCAGGCTAACTAGGAGTAGATATACCAGTTACACTTTCAACTTTAGGCTGCTGGTGCTGAATCGCTAGGTTGTAATCAATTCCAATTCAATGGGCAATTTCCTTCCCAATGTCATTACCAAAAGCGAGTAATCACAGAGCAGCGTATACATGCGTACAACATAGAACAATGGTGTTTCAACAATCGAAAGGAGGACTGCAATTTACAAATGTATACATACAAGAAGCTTAAAGCTATTATTATTTTAACGAACTAGCTGCGTCTTGCAACTAGTTGTAAAAGTTAACTAAATAAGGTTTGTATAAAAAGCTTCGCACCCGTCCTGTTTTTGTACGAAAAATGGTCTGAGAGAACAATTTGGTCTCTTCATGTTAACAAAAACTCAAGAGCTGCATGCTTTTCTTGTGTTACCGCACTGGTAATCTATATAAATTATAGAAAGATGTAACTTGTCATGCAAGTTTAAGAGAACACTGCCCTTCCGGCGCAGCAACGCACTGCTGAGGAAGCTGAATGCAGAGGAAAGGAAGTTGTATATATGATAGTGTGCCTGTATGAATTACAATTTTTGCAATAGTTTCACTAGTTTGGTTGGTTAGTAGGAGCCTTGCTGCTGTTTTTGATAGTTTAACGAACACACTCATTCAGCTAAAAAGGTGCTTACAAACGGAAGTTTGAAGAAAAAGTTTCTACATTATTCGTACCACCAAATATATCTAGTTTAAAAACAACTACAATGCAAATATATGCAATATTCGTCTTGTAATTTGTTGCCTTCGTTGGTCATGATTGTGTGCGACAAAGCTGATGCAGTAGGCCATATATATTCATTCCGATAGACTGACAACAATGGACTATTGCGCTGGCCAAAAAAATTTCGTTTTATAAAGCCAAGACTCCTTTTGCATTCAACACATGATCGTTTTGTCAAATTATATACTTAATGTGCCTGCATATCACCAACCTACAGTTGCAAAATTATTAAAGTAGAAAAGAATCAAAGTTCATTCCAATTTTACGAGTATGATATATTTTGATAGGTAACTCAAGGTCGCTCAAACTTTCACCACAATGAAGTTTTTGGGTCTTGGCAAATTTGCAGATTCTGTGCGTTGCTCGTATGTGGGCTTGAGTATACGGAAATGGGAGCCTTTTACTAGTACTACACTGGATGTAAATATAGCGCTGAATACATTACCGCATTATATTAAACATTATAACGACCAAATCATAGTTTTTGTGTGGCTTATGCTGTGAACTAAATATATACCTACCTTTACAAATGTGTACTATGAAAATTAATAGAAAATGCACTTGCTTCCATAATTTGAATAAATTAACGATTTCCAGCTTTATTCAACTTCAGTATGTGTAATAAAAACCAGAAAAACAACAAATATGATAAATTAAAACATCAAAATATAAAATGGTCCCTTCCTTGCATTCAACTCTTTGAGATGGGATTGGAATAGTAGAATAGAGCTATTCTGTCGATATCACAGCAGTTACTTCCGAGGAATGTCAAGTTTCGTTGGAGGTTGGTCCGTTGTGAGAAGAAACAGCCAGTAAAATTGCTACAATTACCACACAAACTGCAGCTATCATTGCAAAATGTTTTCCTGAAGAAGAATCTGTCTTTCCTTGGTTCCCTGAATCAGTTAGGCTTGTATTTCCCTCGGAATCGATGTTATCCGCAACAAAGTCTTTGTCCCCTTCTGATGTTTTCTTTTTCCGATTTCTCTTCTTCGAAGCCCCAGTTTGTCCATCTTTCGGGGATTTTGGAATATTGCAAGTTGACGGATTGCAATCCATAGTTTTACCATCACTGGAAAGTTCCGAAACCAAAAAGCATTCTACCTCTTTCTTCAAGTGCCTGCATTTGCAGGAGAGCTTAACTTTGCGCCTACATTTCTCATTTTTTCCACATTCTCCACTGTGACAAAGGGAAAGACAACGATGGTGACAGGGAAGTTTCCTTATACACTGATTCTTGCATGATCTCTCGGCTTCGGTTAGGGTACTTTGTTTATAGCATGGAACCATAAGTTCTTCTTGTCCACAATGACAAGAGATTTTTGCAACAAGACGGCAGAGCGAACAAGGATCCTGCAAATATGAAGCATAGTATGGCAGAAAGTACAATAAAATTAGCTCAAAAGTAAATTTTGCGAACTGTGAACTTAAAATGAATGAAAGCACTAACCTCGTGACATCCCAAGTCACACTGGTGTTGACATCCTTCTGGTCTGGGTTTCGAGCAAGGCTCCTGACATGCTCCACATCCATCCGGGTTGGTTTTTTCGTGACAAATTTTGATGCAGCGGTGAATTCCACAACTCAGTAATCGCATACACGTTTCTTCACATCTTTCATGACGCTTGTGGCACTTCACTTCGACATTAGAATGTAATTTGCACTCGCTGGCAACATTTTCTTTACAGGGACCACATGGTGGGTTTGTTTTGACTGTGTTGGCACCACTGTTAGTACCAGCGTTTCCTTTTTGCTTGATGGTATGACAAGCTATGAGCATTAAAAAACAATGAAAAAATTGGACTTTTATTGGCTACATTTTAGTCTTCAATTAATAAATATCATTCATATAGGTCGTGTTCGACATCTCACCTTTCTTACAAAAGTGTGCGCAATTCATCTGCTTCCCACATACAAGAGTGCACTTTGGACAATCTCCAAAGTGGCATCGATGGTTCTGAATTTTAGGATGATCGCATTTTGGAGTTTTTGTACAAAGCTTGGAGCAATCAGGAGGTTTACATTTGCGCTCAAATCCGCAAGGCACTTGACGGACTGTATTTCCACACTTACACTTGACTTCTACGGTAATGGGACAAGGATAACATTGTCCCATGTGGTTGCATGCAGATTCGCACTTATGATTTTTACAGGAGAGAGTTTCTGTAACAGTAGATTAGTAGCATATGAATACATATTTGTAATTTTAATAAACTGAGGTGGTAGGTAACGTAAATGTTGAGTAACTTACTGCCGCATGTTGAAGTACAAGGTGGGCATTCTACACAGCACTTTCTATTGCAGACATGAAGTTTGCAATCCTTCAATTTTTTACACTTGAACTCACAAACCAGATCTTTAGAACATGATACCTCTTTCTCCAACTGACCGCATCTGCATTTCTTCAGAACAGTTTGTAAGCACAAACCACAAGACCCTACCACAAAAATAATTTTTATTACAATTACTTTTTGATGCAGAAAATGTGCATATTTATAAGTAAATTGACAATTTATCAGTTACCCTTGTGGCATTTCTGTGTGCTGCAATACAAAACAACAACAACAACTTAGACTCCCTGTTTTATCTGGTGCTCGCTATTCAATTATGGATTAGTATTAGTATAATCTTAAAATTCTTACCAGGTATGAATTTCGCAGTTCAATAGCCGCTGGCATTCGTTGTTACTGAAATAAAAATTAATGCCAAATGAATAAGTTGCAATGGTACTAACCCTTACTTTGACACATTGAACTTTGAGTTGGATCTATATATGCATACCAAGGTTTTCCAGGACCTCGTTCAGTTCCTGAACAAGCAACAGCATCTTTTCCACATGGACAAGTTATCTGACAAATCCCACAGTTATCCTCATGGCATATTCGATCACCTGGATTTCAAACAAACATTTTCGTTTAGACATTTATCCATTTTAATTATTCAACCAAGCAAAGTAGCATAATATTTGAAATCAATTTCAAGTCCCTATTTTATTGTTTTAAAAGACATCTCACATGTATGTATTCCACAATTCAAAACTTTATTGCATTTCTTCCCACACGAAATTATACAGTCTGCCTTTCCATTTTCGTCTACTGTGGTAACTTTATGACAAGGAAAAACTATCGGGGATGGCGATGAGCAACGGCAGAACAACGTAACAGGCACTTCACATGGAGGACATTCCGAGTCGTGACAAATTTGATTGCACGAATGTACACTGCAAGGCAACGTTTTTCTACACACGCTATCACAAGCCCAGTATTTTGAAAAACATCGTCGAGTTTGAGGAGTGCTTTTTTCGCAGAAACACGAGGTTGTAACATATTTTGGACACGGAGGGCAGCTTCCTATTTAAGATATTGCACTATACAAAATCATGGACATCTTTAAGTGACCGTAGGTAGATTATGCATTTTGAAAAATATTACCTGAATGACAAAGCAACACGCATGGATGGCCACACTCAGGCTGGAGAGGTTTACCGCAAACGTCTCCACAGGAATGAGGTGCAATCCACGGATCGTTTTTTGGATTTACAACTTTCCCACAAAAACATTTGTATGCGTCAGGGAACTCGCTTTCTGAATAATCTCTTCTGCATTTCGGGCTACATTGAAACAGTATGCATTCAATTAATTTCTAACAAAATATTATGCTTTTGAAAGTATGAGCGAGGCAAACTTACCAGCACCAAATAATTGGTAAATTAAACCCATGTTGAGCAGCTTTTTCCCTTATCATCAACATACTGTCTCTGGCCCATCTTTGAATGCATACCAAATGATGCAGACAATGACAGCTTTTGCAAGACCACACCTATTGGAAATGTTTTAAATTAATATCTTCATTTCTACCTCAAATACTTTGCTCAACCATAAAAAATTTAATTGTTGCATCGACAAATGCCAAGTAGGATCTTACCGCTTCATTTCTTTCAATATCTTCAATGCAAATTAAGCATATCCCTGGTTTAATATTTTCACGAAGATGCTCAATCGTTTTTGCCAGAAGCTCGGAGCCCTCATATTCCGTGTATTTTGATGTTAAAGATTCTGAAAAGTAGCATTTTATGATATTAACGAAACTCGGACAGAAGTCAAGAATCATAAATGAACGCATAAAGTATTGAAAAGATGAAAGATTTTACCTATAATTTTATCAGAAACGCGATCATTATCATCATCATTCATTTTGCCACTATCACTTTGACCCCGCGTTGCACAAGAGTCCATCTTGAAATATATCTCTGCCAACCATCAACTCTCAATACAGCAGAACTTTCATTCTAGATTACAAGCAACTAATGTGCTCAGTTAGGACTGCAGAAGTGACACTAGTGACAGGTTGTAGATGAAAGATGACATTACCTCCACTTAACAACACAACCTAAAGGGCGATTAACAACTATAAAGACTAATCAAGAACGCTTGATGCTAGGTTTGCAGTATGTAAACTGTAACCAAATGAAACATGAGATGAACTATTGGTCATTATTTTTAAAACATGTGTGTGTACGTGGAGGGGTCAAAACGTTGTCAACCACTTGCTTACTGATTTAACAGCATTCGCCAAATACAAGACATTCTTTGTAATCAGTCAACTGCGACAGTTGGATTTACTCGGCTGCCTACAAAACTACCGTAATTCAAACTCCGTTTTTGAACTGAATCATAATGAGCGTGTGAATGCCCAGCAGCCGAGAGGTTAGAACAGGTGAATCCGACTGTCATCATCATTGAACAAGTCGGACAGATGTTAGAAAACGAAGCGCATACGTGTTAAAGGAAAAGCCTTGATGCAGCAGCAATAAAAATAAAATTTAATGGGGTCATCCATACTGTGCGAGTAAGGTTTTCGTAGGCTTTTGTGATTAAAATAAATGCGAGATTTTAAATAAATTTTTATTCATGAACGATGATTCCACTAGGATTCAATATTCAATCATCATCATCATCAATCATCAGAAGTTCTCAAATCACTCAATCCGGCAAATGCACGTCACCAAATTTTTTCGAAACACGACTGCACTGCAGCGGAGCAGCACGACGATGATGAAAAGACAAACAGTACAGAGAGCCAGGAGAGCTCTTTTCGCGGAACCATCATCATCATCCTAAATCCCAAGAGGGAAATTGTGCTCCATGTTGAAATATGAATGCATGTTGCCCCAGTACAACGCGCCACTCTCAACCCTTATATTTCGGCATGCAAGGCATTTAGAATGCAAAGGCAAGAGCATTCAGCTTCAGCCTAACTCTGCTGTTGGCTTTTGCATTGTAACTGAAACCATTATTTTGTGGCCAACTTTTGGAACAATCATTTTGGTGTTCCCCTGATCAGAATTGGGGGACGTTGATTAGTTTTTTCAACATCGGTGAATAACTTAGTGGGAGTAATAAGTTCGAGCAAACAAGATGTCGAAGAGAGGTAAGAGTTCGAAAATTTGCTAGTACTACTGTTCATGTGTGTTTTGAGCATTTCGATGGATTCAAGTTCAACTTGAAATGTTCGAATCTCATGTGATTATGTGATTGAGTTTTTAATTGGCAGAAGTAGTTATCTAATCAGTGTGGATGTCGAGTGATTTTCTTAATTATTAATTACTGAACTCAAATAATTAATGAATGAACAGGTCGTGGAGGTACCGCAGGAGCGAAATTTCGCATTTCGCTGGCTCTCCCCGTTGGAGCTGTCATGAACTGCGCAGATAACACAGGTACATTTTTTATAGTAAAGTATGAATTTATAAACGCTATATTGTTTTAGTTAAACTAATCAATCGTAATGGAGTGTTTATAAACTCTTTTGTTTTATGTTAAGGTGGAAAAAATCTGTTTGTCATCGCCGTTCAGGGGATCAGAGGTAGGCTCAATCGACTTCCAGCTGCTGCAGTTGGAGATATGTTTGTTGCAACCGTAAAGAAGGGAAAGCCCGAGTTAAGGAAGAAGGTCATGCCTGCGGTGGTTATAAGGCAACGGAAGCCGTTTAGAAGGAAGGACGGTGTGTTCATATACTTTGAAGACAACGCCGGTGTTATAGTTAATAATAAGGTAAAAATTCTAAATGATATCCACTCATTTTTGAGTAATGCGTAAAACTTTATTTTACTAACGGAAGTAGCATGTTAATAAAAATATGTAATTTTAATACACAGGGAGAAATGAAGGGATCAGCTATCACCGGACCCGTTGCAAAGGAATGCGCAGATCTTTGGCCAAGGATCGCCTCCAATGCTAGCTCTATTGCTTGATAAAAATACCATCCTAATTCGTGACATCTATTTTCGTGAATAAATATGAAAATTTGAACTGTAAATCTCTTGTAACTCTCTTATTTAGCTCTAGTTTTAGTTGGTAGTAAGTAGTAGTGGGAGCTAAGGACAAGAGGGTTTCGTCGTTTCGTGACGTCTTCCCAAGACAACGTGAATATTCATTATCCGTAAACTGTCATTGAAGAAATTCGATTTTGTTCATTTGAAGCTGTTATATCATCATTCATTACAAAATGCAAAAATGACCTGACAAGTGGCGTATGCCACGATGTCGGGGTGCTAAGCTTCCGCTACATAGTAGAACCTCTTTAAATATTAGTAATACACCACGGCACCACTGAGCTTCCCTAAGTTTTATTTCAACTCCAAGAATGACTTCATGTACTCCTGAATCTGGAAGGCGGTGCAGCGAGAGAGCGAGTCTAATGCGTGATTATATTGATTTTAGTGAAGCTGCTCCTACAAGAAGTTTTCGAAAAAGGAATGAAGCTGGGGGTACATTTGTATAGCTAGATAGTATTTAGTAGGTCTTATGAAATATTTTTGCTCATCAATGTACATTCTTGACCATTGACACTTCATTTCTACCAGCAGCCAAATCTGTCATTGAAACAACGTTGTTAAAGAGTGCCGGGATATTGTCAGAATTCACAGAAAACACTTTATCGCAGACTTCTATGTATTTTAACAACATATTATCCCCGGAACGTTTTGGCTTCAGTTTCAACTCTATTCCCACAAATCAAAACCAATTGAAGGCACCCACTCCCGCTGCTAATACCCCGAACCCCAGCCATCAAAATGTCGTTGCAGGTAGAAGAACGCTAGATATAACCAAACTTCCTAGCAGTATTGTGAATATTCTTCGGCAAGACTCAAATAGCTCAATTCCATCAATGCAAAAGTCAAAAAAATATCATTACCACTCAAAGAAATTAGCATTAAAACAAAGAGATGATTCCAGCAAGGAGAAAGTGCTTGCACCATTGACCAAATCCTACGAGGTCATAGCTCCTAAAATTGTAGTGGTTTCGACTCCCCTTACATTACAACAGAATTTCAGTAATTCTCTAGATACATTACAACCACCAGGAAAACAGGTTCTGGATAAAGTTTATATGGTACATGATTATTAACTTAAAAGAGATTACGTTATGCATAATTGTTGGACTGACACTATGCAAACTTTTTTAGAATAATAAAGTTGCACTAAACTCGAAGATTTCGCACGACACCTATATCCATACGGAATCTAGTACCACTAAAAGTACACCCATGCAATACCACGTAGTCTCTGCAGCAATTATGAAAAATGAGAAAAGGATAGGAGCAACTGCTCACGCATCGTCAGTGGTCAAGAAACCTGAAAAAATAAATATTGGAGTGGGCAATGGTATAGCATTCATACTTGGGCCGAAAGCACGCACATATTTCAACACGTTTGGCTGCGAAGATTTTGAAAGCACCAGGTAGAAAAACCCATTCATCTCAGTAGTAATTATTATGCTGAAGTAGTGTTCCTCATATCATACAAAATCGTCATTTACTGATCTATCTGCATCTAATTTACAAACGTTGCTGCAGGGATGCAGGCAGTGACATTGCAGCATCAAATCGCAAATGGGTCGTAAACGTAGGAAACTTTCTGGATAATGAAATTTCGCTTGCTTTGATAGGCAACAATTTAACCGTAAGATATATTTTTCGTGTATATATTTCGTAAATCGTTTGCTGATCACTGTTTATGAAAGCTAAATTCTTTACATGTAATTGATGTAATGTACAGATAACAGGTTTTCGCCAGCCTTCATTAACTTACCCAGAAGGACAAACGGTCTCCGAGTCTATTCCGTTGCCACAAGAGTTTGATGTACGCAAATTGCGTATATACCGAGCGAAAAATGCAAAGTCATTCCTTATCATTCAAGAGAAAAAATAAATGATTCCATTCCTGAATTTTCCAAACATATGAAATGTCTTAATGCAAGCTACTATATGTCACTCGCCATTCCTTTTCCGTGCAAAACTACTTCATTATATTCACTAATCACTTATCAGTATATCATAAGTACTAAAAATTTTATTGGCTAAAATAATGACATTTACATTGTCTGTATAGTTCCTAATCGTGACATACATTCCCATTCATAAAAGGCAGCATAATTTCCATAAAGCGTATAGTGTTTTCAGCATGGGGCCAATGACCAGCATTTACCACGGTTGATAGATGGGCACTAGTGAAAGTCTTTTGTATTTTGGGAAAGTCGCCTAAGGGAATGTACAGTGACTTTTGTCCCCTGATGAATAATGTAGGCTTATCGAATGTTTTCTGAAGCAAGTCAACTGGGAAATTTCCTACTTCATCGAATTTTTCTGCTAGTAATTTTAAATTTGGTTTCCAATATATTTTCCCATCTTTGCTTGCTAGATTGGTGAGGAGGAAAGCTCGCACTGCGGGATCCTGTAAAACGTAAAATTTGAGTATAAGGTCTGCTCATTCTCGGCACTTTCAATAATGATTTATGTCAATAACAATTCGAATTCTTACTATTACAACTGGTTTCAATATCGCGTCAGTTTTTTTCCTAATTTCTGAGAGAGGCTCCGTGAGACCTTCAGTCCTTGCTTGAATTTCACGTAAGGTGTGGACGTAAACTATTTCATACAAAATGTAAGTATGCTTATTATTTGAATTAGGTAGTTTAGTAAGCATATATTATTTGTACTCTTGTTCGCACAACTGTTACATACTTATCTATCTTTACCTTTCATGGTTGTATAATCTACATTAAGTTCAATGGGTGACACGTCCACAACAACAAGTTTCTCAATCATTTCAGGGTGCTTTAGTGCAAATGTCATTACACTCCTTCCCCCCATCGAATGTCCCATCAGCGCAAAATTGCCAAGTTTTAAGTGCTTCACTAGTTGTAAAATGTCACCCGCCATTAAATGATAGGTGAAGTCGGATGTATGGGGTGAGTCTCCGTGATTCCTTGCGTCAAAAGTTATGATCTAAAGAGAGGTAAACTTGATTAGAAAATTAACTGCGTAGCTATAAAAATTACCTTTCATGTAGCAACTAAATGAGTACCATTATTGACTTAGAACAGCATGTTGAAAACGTACCTTTCGATGAGTTGCCCTCGCCGTGGCTTTGGCTATGGAGTGCCAATTATGCTTTGATCCCAGTAGTCCGTGCGTTATCAATAGAGGAGGTGCTTTCTCTTCCCCCGGAGGTTCATACACTGTGTGCGACAGCAATCCATTGCTTCAATGTGCAACATGTTATGCAGAATAAACAGAATAAACAAAACCCCAATAATGAATAATGATTAATAATATCAAGTACGATTATTGAAACAAAAATACTACTTTCTGAGGACATTGTAACTGTACGGAAATATAGAAGTTAAAAAATTAACGAACCTGGTTGAAGAAGTACAGTACTGAGCATATCTCCCAACTCCAACACAGGTTTGAGCACGTGAAAAGCATGCGAAGCGATTGGTAAAAGTGGTGAACATTTTCTTCTATCTTCTCTCTTGAACTTTGTATCACTAATTGAAGTATTGCACATGTAAGAAGGAGCAAAAACTATTCTATTCAACAAATAGTTTCATTTTATAATAGTTTTAGACCTTTATTCTTATGATATATCTATTAAAACTGGCCGATTGACATTCTATTTCCGGTAGAAATATTCTCTTCATGTGGTGAAAGTGAGAGAAGAATTGTTTTCCCTGCCATGTGAGTGCTCCTTTTGTTGTGTACTGTTTCTTGTTCTCCATTCCATTCCAGTCACTGCATTGCACGATACGAATCATGTTGGTTGCTTGCTTTGCTGGTATTTTTGTTGTTTTCGCTTTGGTTTGCGTTTGCACGTGCACTCGTGCACAGCTTACCGCAAGGCAGTATGTGTGAAATGTGTGGAACTTGGAACAGTGGCTGGCTACCTAGTGAGTGAGGTTGTTATGCAAAACTTGCCTATTTCGCAAAAAGTGGTGGAGAAAAGCACTGATGTGTAAATGATGTGGAAAGGAAAGGTGGAAGAAAGTTGGAAACACTAGATACAGAATTAGATGAGCAATTACAAACTTCCAAATAGGCAAAACTGCCTCATGAGTCATGACTCACACTCATGATGGTAGACTGATTCGTGCCTTGATAAAAAATTTAATGAATGGGCATGGAAGAAAAATGTAAGTGCCAAATAGAAGAGAAGTAATGCGTAATTTGAGCAGGGAAAATGATAGCAAGGAAATTTTTTTCTATATCACATGCTATACATTTTACAACTTTGTGAATCATCTTACACTTGGTCAAGGTTCCCGTGTAAGAAAACATGAACGTAAGGATGGATCCATCATGGTGAAAAATATGTTAGCCATTGATGATTGTGCGAAAGTACTTTTTAAGATTTTTATAATTGTATACATTATACATCAAATGATTCTTTCAATTTATGAATGAGCGTCTGATGAAAGAAATGATGGGACAATCACAACCTTGGCACAATATATTGCCAAGTTATTATCATTTTTTAATTAATTTCATTCTCAATCAATAATTAATCATTGTTGAGGATTTCAATTCACAAACTATCGTATTTTATTTCAATGAGTAACAAACAAATACAAACCAATTCCAAATAGGCCTTCAGTAGTACTTTAAAAAATAAATTCTTGAAACGCACACATTTGATAACAACAAAATTTATTTGAAAATGTCAGTGAGACAGTAAAAAATTTAAATACATAACGTAAATGATTTGACAATACCTGTGAAATGGCTGATTTTCTTCACGGAACACCAGTTTAGTTACTTTTTACGTAATTAAGTAATAACTTTTGTATTTTAAGTTGTTTAATACTAAATATACTTTGAATTCTTGTCAACATCCAAAGTTTTTATTGTTACCCCATGCTATACTGCAAGTAGTTGCAACAAAATTAAATGTCGGAGCTATCAATTACACGTTACTAATTATTAATTTTTGTGAATTGAATCAATTTTTCAATTCTTTCTCCTTCGGGGCTACATACATGTAAATGCTTTTACGTCTGATCATGACTAAATAGTAATTCAAGGTTCAAATCTTATAATGGACTAGTATAACATGGCATACAATACATAATGGCAGCGATACTACTACAGTTATCATTAAGTATGACCTTATCAAAATATTGAGTTTTGTATCAAAGGAACAAGTGAGAGTAAGTGCAAACATTTACAATAACATAAAGGTTCTGTGTACAATACCAGAAGCCCCCAAAAGATGGTCAGAAAAGTGAAAGCTTGGCATTTCTACACAAATGAAATTACCAATTTCCTATATGACTTGTCAAATGTACCGGAATCTCCTTTTAAGCATGAAGAGCCCGATTCTTGGAACTTCTTCAACTTACGAATACTTGTACTTTTCATGTAAATAATAACAAGCTTTGAAAACGCTTTCCAAGATGAATGTGTTTAAAAATTACATATTTTTGTGTTTCTAGATACTAAAAATTGTAAATGAAATTCTTTTAATTTTAGATGTAATTGTATATAGCTACAAAACACTTGAACTATAATTCAAAAGTATACCATATTTGTAAAACGTAGGACGTAGATACATAATGTATTTCTAACTTTGTCCAATGTTGTCGCAAATCATTTCAAATCAATGAAATTCCATTCATCAAAGCCATTCAGACAATGGCGAACAACAAATCTACTATAATAAATCTAAACAGTAACAACTGTAATGTTGAAGTTGAATGTATAAAATGGCAGTTTGGGAGTCCGCTCGGCATACAAGAAATAGAAATATATTCAAATTCAAAAGGCAAAAAGGATTTATTGTATTTAACTTGAACCATTTGTGACCTATTAAAAATGGCAAGCGTTACAATTACCAAGTTATTAACATGAAAAGCTTAAGATTTACTAAATTTCTCATTAAAGTTTGTCGGTAACATAATTGTACATTACCCCTCTGGTTTCTAATAAGCCTTAATATTATAATAACCAGGCACAATTATGCTTCGTCCCATTAAGTTTTTGATGGCAGTTTGAACTTAGAAACGATGAAAGATTTTTGGTTTTAACTTTTGGTATATTTTGTAATTTCTACATACATGAAATTCATCTCCTGAGACGATTATAGCGAAGAGGTTCGCAATTATTTAATTAACATGCTCTTTTATCGATCATTAAACGCAGAAGAATATATTTCTAGTTTTTGCATTCAGATTAAATATAATCTCTGTTATAAACCAAGATTGAAATATTTTATCCAATAATTTCATGTCGATCTTCCCAAATGGTATGATGATGTGTAGATGGTAAATAGTTTATTTGGATTTCTGACTTTTCTGCTCTGCGCTACTGCACTTTTGACCAATTGCAGCACAAATGTCAATCCCGGTCAACCCCTTGATTGCAGGATTTAGGGTTCCTATCGTTTTTGTAAGTTCTCCAACTAGACTTGACCCATCTATAATTGTTCATAAAGTCACATTTACATTACAATCCTATCAAACTCATTGTAACAATACTTTCGTCTTTCTTTCATTTTATTTGACATCATATTACCTTTGTTTCCACCGATTATAATGATTTCTTCCACTCGTGACAAGGGAGCAGCGACTTCAGCTGCTATTAACGGTAATGCTTCCGACACCATAGCACAAACCTAAGATAAAATATGGTAAATGGGGTAACGTTAGACAACGCAACTTATAATGAGATGTTTAGGTCTTTGTTATTTGCATTGAAAAAATAAGTACCCCAGCGTTTCCGTAATTGGCATAGGCTCCTGCCTTTGCCTTCATTGACTCTGCCTCAGCTTTTCCAACCATCGCTATAGCGTCTGCTTCCGCCACACCAATCTTGCGGATCCTTTCGGCTTCAGCTCTCGCTACTTCCAGCGTTTCTGTCCGTTTTCCTTCGGCTATTTAATAGTTATAAAGGATTAAGTTTTGAATTTTGAGTTTCTTAACTTTTACAATGTTGAGTGCATTATCTGAGGCAATCATACCGATAGTTTGAACACGGAAGGCTTCAGCTTCTGCTGGCAATTTGACAGCTGCAACAAGATCTCTCTCTTTTCTCTGCACTTCTTGCTCCTCAATTTCCACCATCTTTTTCCTTTCAATTACGTCTCCCATTTTCTCTTCCTGTTTCAACTTCTGACTAACTTTGGCTGCAGAAAGTTCATAAGCAAGAGCAGCCTCGGCTTTGGCAGTGTTGATTTCTTTGTCAAATGCAGCCTGTTGTAATTTGTACACTCTGAAACAGTCTTCCACTTTGGTATCGGTGGAGTATTTGACATCCATTGCAGATTTTTGACATTCTGATTCCTTCAGAAAAATATTCCTCAATTATAGTATTCCGTACCATGAGATTATGATAATTCTTTTTAATTCTCATTTTACCCTTATTCCGGCATCCCGATTCGCTTGAGCGACTCCGACATCTGCATCTCTTCTCACATTCGCTGTTTGTGATTTCCCCAATGATGATAAGTATTCAACGTCATCAGTCACGTCTTTGATGGTGAATGAGAGAATTTCAATACCCATGGACCCCACATCTGGGGCAGCCACTTCCCTCACCAAAGCTGCGAACTGATCTCTATCCCGATACACCTCTTCAACGGTAAGGGTTCCTAAAATTTGAAATGAATTTTATCAACACAAGAAGACAAAACCAAGGTAAGTGAAAGTAGGAGATTTCAGAAAAATAAATCCCATCCGTTATACACTTGCATGAAAATTTAATACCGAAATGCACATGAAAGAAATGTAATGCAGGTTGTTCTCAATTTATTGGGGAAAGGTTTTATGGCAAGGTTTGTCAACTGAATGAAAATAATAAGTCTAACAAATGACAGTTTAAAAAATGCATTCATTCTAAGGCAGGAACACGACGAAAAAATCATCTAAGAAGTGGGACTACCTCAAATGCGAGTTTACGCTTTGATTGGCATATAAGAGCTTTTTGTGGTAAGTTATTCGCTAGGAGCCATATTTCACACATTTTTTATAAAGAACAAAGTGACAAGATGAAGATGAGATATTTCCTGTGCGCTTGCTCACCATAACTCATTTTGTATTGTAACTCACCGTGATGCAAAACACAAATGATAAAAAAAGTGTGGTTAAGCCGGCATCACAGTGTGCAAACACAGGGAGCCAAACCCAATGTTGGTTAAAAACCGAATTTTTAAAGGATACGAATGAATAGACAATGCCTTTGATAATATATTCGTACTTTTTGTTCTCATAACAGTTGAATAGTAAAATTTCTTGACAGTCACACTTTTTCAGGCAGGTGTCTGATGTCTCCCATGAAATCCCTCTCTTACCTTACAGAGTGGCTTATAAAGTGATGATTTGCAAGCATTATATTTAAGTTCTTTGCACTCAACTCTGCAAGAGGATGCACAGCTAAAGTCAGTTTACAATGTTCGATCTCAAAGCTGTGATATGCAAAGTGTAAAAAAGTAATTTCATATCCGTTATTTTTACAAGCATAAATAAAAATGCCAAGACTAAATGCAAATGAAAGCATATCCCATCTCTGGCGAATGCAAAATCATGTCAGGAAAAATTGTGTTTCCTTCTTGACAAAAGGTAGAACAGTTTTTCTTGCAACCGGGTCGTTATTTAATATGCTAAGGAGGTTCATACCTGCTAACAGTAAATGGTTCAATTTTTTTAGTTACTTGCTTATATTACTGCAGACAGACCAAAATTTGCATGCCTTAAATATGAAACAACAATATTAGTTTATCGGTCATACAGTAGCTTCTAGTTATCATAGCTAGAAGACAATTTTTGGGTTGATTCACAATTAATAAGATGTATCTTCCTCGCTTCTTTTAACTCTGTGTACAGTAAAGTGCGTCACCTTAAAATGTTGATTCACAAAGGAGTGCTTTATTTCTTGCTACTACATCTGGTGTAGTTCGAGCATAAAGTTAAAATGCACGATAAAAATGGCCATGTTGAGTCTGTTGGCAGTTTTAGTTGGGCTTTGGTTGATACCCATTCCAATCGCCTATATTGGATATGAAACATACGAATACAATGATCCGGAAGGGAGACCATTCGTTGAAATTGACCCGTTACCAGTTTACGATTTTATTGTTGTTGGAGCAGGATCTGCGGGTAAGCTATATATTTATCTGGCATACTCTATAATGTTAACAGCGGTCCTGTTTTACTATACGAAAAGGCCATCGTAGCAACTTTATTTAGCATAGTGCATTTGTGCAAACTCTATAGGCGCAGTGGTCGCAAGCAGGCTTTCAGAAAATCCGGACTGGAATGTACTTCTCCTCGAGGCTGGTGGAGATGAGCCGGATGCTGTTTCGAACGCCCCCGCTCTTGCTGGTAGGCATTGTCATGTTATCATTTCTTTCTCTATATTTATCCACTAATAGTTGCTTACAGCGAATGTTTTCTGTTTTAAATTCATTCAGCTAATCTTCAAATGACTAGAATTGACTGGGGTTTCAGAACAGAGCCAATGACAACGGCTTGCCTAGGACTTGAAGGTCAGAGATCAAAGTGGCCGCGTGGCAAAGTATTGGGTGGTTCGTCAGTTCTGAACTACATGTTGTACGTTCGTGGTAACAGACGAGACTATGATCGCTGGGAATCTTTTGGAAACCCTGGATGGGGTTACAGAGATGTGCTTTACTATTTTAAGGTACTTTAATCACATTGACATCATGACACCCTATTCCGGAACCAACACACTTTGTTTTCATGCAATTGTAATAATTGTATGCATTTTGCTAATTAGAAATCTGAGGATAACCGTAATCCGTATCTGGCCCTTACGCCATACCATTCAGCTGGTGGTTTTCTAACCGTTCAAGAGGCTCCTTGGAGAACTCCATTAGCGACAGCGTTTGTTCAGGGTGGCATTGAACTCGGCTATGAGAACAGAGATATCAATGGAGAAAGCCAAACAGGTTTTATGATAGCTCAAGGAACAATTCGAAGGGGTTCCAGATGCAGCTCATCCCGAGCATTTCTTCGTCCAGTCAGACACAGGCCAAATCTTCATATAGTTATTCACGCACATGTAATCAAAGTCAACATAGATCCAATATTCAAGAGAGCATGGAGTGTTACTGTTCTTCATGAGGGAAGAATGAAAATTTTTCAAGCTAGATTTGAAATCATCTTATCTGCTGGAGCTGTGGCTTCTCCACACATTTTAATGTTATCTGGAGTGGGCCCTGCACAACATTTAGCAGAGCTGGGCATTCCCGTGATTCAAGTAATTTATTGGCAGTATAGTAAATGCCTTTCTAAACCAAAGAAAATATTGATATGCATGAAGTTCTTTTAAATGGCATACTTTCTTAGAATAGGATGCAGCAGTTGGACAAAACCTCCAAGATCATATTGGGTTTGGAGGGCTTGCATTTCTCGTAGATCAACCAATCACCCTAGTACAGTCCCGTTATGAAGATCTCGTATCTGCCTTTCGGTACTACGTTAATGGAGAGGGACCCATGACTGTTTTGGGTGGGGTTGAAACCCTGGCATTCGTTCACTCCAAGTAATAATGGTCTAATATTAACATGTAAATTTGATGGTGTCAAACTTTTATATCACGGTAGACTGACAGACAGTATCCACCTTTTTTTTAACTATTTCAGGTATTCCAATGTAAGTCTAGATTGGCCGGATGTACAATTTCATCTAATTCCAGCAACGATTGGGAGTGATGGAGGGCAGACAATCAGGAGAGCATTGGGTAAATAGAAAATGCTTGAAATAGCGTGTTCATTTATTTATAATTTCAACATTGAACAGAATGTTATTAGACTTGCATGAATACTGTTATGTGCCGTACCAGGTGTCAGCAACTTTCTTTGGGAAACAGTTTACAAAGAGCTCTCATTCACCGACACATTCTCTGCCATTCCTGTACTTTTACGACCAAAAAGCAGAGGCTTCATAAAACTTCGTTCTGCTCACCCGTTCATTCCCCCCATCATTGTGCCAAATTACTTGACAGAACCAGAAGACGTGGCTATTTTAGTGGAGGGAGCAAAAATTGGTCTCGCACTCTCTCAAACATCTGCTCTGCAAAGATTCGGAGCACGTCCGCATGACACCCCATATCCCCAGTGCGTTCACTTTGGCCTTTTCACAGATGAATATTGGGCATGCTGTGCCAGACACTACACTTCAACAATATACCACCCATGTGGAACAGCAAAAATGGGAAGTGCAACAGATCCGGATGCTGTTGTTGATCCTCGACTACGTGTTTATGGAATACACGGGCTTCGTGTTGCCGATGCATCCATCATGCCCACTATAGTAAGTGGAAATACAAATGCTGCTTGCATAATGATTGGAGAGAAAGCTGCTGATCTAATCAAGGAGGATTGGGGATTTCCTACGTTGTAAAAATGCCATTATTATTTAGCTAGCACTAACAAAAAGCAAGCCATTGACTTTCAATATTTATATGTTGTAGAACTAAAGTAAAAGGCATTTATACCAATGAAGTTTTATTGCAATATGCGCTAATAATTATGGTAATAATAATAACCCATGTAACTTACAGATTCATATATAACATAAATACACCTTACATTTGTAATAATAAGCTTTTTGAGATCTCTTGTGCTAACGATTATTGAGCACGTACTCATTTGTTATTAAATGAAAGATGTTGCCGCATGGCATGCCTGTGGTTTGTTATTTAGAAAGCTTTTTCGCATTCAAACCCTCCTCGGCCTTTGGCTTCTGTTGTTGTACACATGTACTATTATAGGTACATAAAAATATAGATATACCTACGTAGTGAACATTTACCTATTTAACTTCTCTTTGCTAACTTTGTTTATGGTATTGTGATCGTTGTTGAGTGAAGATGTTATTTGTTTGTTTATGCAACAGCAAAACAATTCCTCTCTCGCATGAAAAGTCTACAATATTACAGCAGTGTTATGATTATGACCTCTTGCAATTTCGATTACTTTGTATTCAAAATGTTATGTTGTCGATTACGATAATCGTAGTGAGTGCCGATTATGAGCCTTTGCATTTGGTCATGATTCATGGTGAGTAGGAACAACGCTTTACCGTTGTTACTCAAGGGAAAGTTATGTAAATGCATCAATGATCAATAATTTTGTCATGTACATTGATTTATAGAGAATTTGTTAAGTGATATAATATGTAATAAACCAAAGTTATAGCTAGTACTTACCTAAAATTGCTCGCAAGTGACCCTCCAAAGTTTGATTTACTGTGGACCGTAGCTGGTTGACAGGCACACCAAGGAATTGTTCTGCTGCTGTTTTTAACAGGTCGTCTGCACGCATTATCTTGATTTGCGCTACACCTGTCACTGTCAAAGGAACTCCCTGAGAGGTTTCCACGTGTTCACACACGGGATTAACTGTCATGACCTGAAAGCGAAAGTACCATTTTTATGTTGCAATACTATCAAAACTTTTGGTTATATTGCGCTTGCTTTCATAATGGCTTACCTCTAATGATATTCTCTGAACATCCGTAACGAACCACCACGCAAAAGCCCATCCTCCCACGATAGATCGTTTTGATGTTGCACCACAGCATCCACCTGTAAAATGGATAGTCACAGTTTTACTGCATTTGCATTGAGTATTCGTATTCTATAGAATACCACAATAATATGTCATGAAATTATCGCAAACTTTAGATTTTTAAACGTTCATGTTTACTGCATTTACCAGTGTGCTAAAAATTATCAGTTTTTTTCTGGAGTGCCCGTTAATTTATATACGTAGCATAATATTTTCTAGTTGCTTGTTTACAGATATTGCTCCTAAATTTAAGGTGCCAAATATTTGAAAAGCTATTTTCATGATCTGCAAATGTTATTTATAGCTTAACACGAACAAACCCAAAGTTTCTGTTTCCGTTTCATGTCATTCAAACCCATACGCTTGTGTAGCTGTTTGATGGTTGGTAATTTGACTGTCAGGGTATTTTATGCGAACATTAGAACATAAAATTCCTATATGCGTTTATGACCTGGCCTTACAAATTAATGCTGCTACCAGTAGTCTTACTTATAATAATAAAGATTATCTGAGGTTTACAACAAGCATTAAATTAAGTGATAATGATGGTGGCTGATGACACATTTGTTGAAATTTTTGTATATTAAATTTGAAGTGTTACGCATGTTTATCTAATCCGCGTAGCTGTGCTATGAATATAAATTGTGTTTACTGACTGCTATACGATAAAATCGGCGTAATGCACTCATGTCATATGGAAAAGACGCTGGTAGAAACATAAAGCTTTGCATGATTCCTATATTTAATTTTGCATATTTGAATCCTTCTCTCTCTATGCACATTTTAACTTAAACATTTAGCAAGTTAAAAAGTCTCATTTTGCCAAATGGCAGACCCATGTTTCGTTTGCGGCTCAATGTGGTGATGGTATACTGAATGTGAAGACGATACTAGGAAAAATGTGAAAGCTGGTCAAACAAGATGACCTGTGCTTGTCCACGCAGTAGCTAATACGTCGTAGTAATATGGTTTGTTGTCTCATCTTTTGCATTTTCATACAAAGCCAGAGTAAAATGTTATTATCAAGTGCTCGCCAAGCGTTCAAAATGCATGGGTAGTATGTATGAATAAGATGGATTTGAATTTGATTAAAGCCATAAGACACATACAAAACAACATGGCCCGGCATAACATTAGTTGCTTCACATATACATTTAATTAAATGTGTCTAAATGTGACGTGCTTTTCATTTATGTGAGTCCGTTAGCTACAATGCATCATGTAAATCAAGGCATTAGACGGTAAAATAAAATATATGCAAAACTGTAACTCAACACCACATACCTCTTTACTACTACTTACTTAACCTATACAATTACAGTCTGAACGAAGAAAGCACATTTTTAGATACGAACATATTTAGTGCAGCAATAAAGTGCTCACGGATGTTCTTGCAAGTTGTGAATTTCACAACTAATAAATCCAAATAATGGTCACCAAAATGTAAATCGTACTACAACAAAAACATACTATGTTTACGAACCATGCTATTTAGATAACCATTATTTCAATGGTATTAATTAAACCGGAAAATGTTTGCTCTCCTTTATTAATGTGGTAAGTTATAATCTCATCAATATATGCATCAATGTACAACGTAAATTGATGACCACGACCACAGACAGAGAGTTTTTGAATTCATTTGTGGGAGCCACAAAGTAAAGTTCTGAGTTACCAATACCTAAGATGTATCATGTCAAATACCTAAAAACCCCAACTCTCAAATAGGAAGAGACGAGTTTACACAGATCAGCAAGATTGTAATGTAATTTCAACTTGGTCACCAATAAAAACTTTTAAAGTATGACGAAAAGTCATTAATGATTTTAAACAGATCACAAATGCCATATCTAGACAAATCCGAGAAATAAATATTTAGCCCACTTCAATATTTTCTACGTCTGTCTACGTATGTCTACTATACATGGTTAACATAATATGCTTGTACAAACTGTGCGAGCAATGTCTGCAACCTGTTGTTACAATCTTGATCACCATCAATTTATGATCGTTAATTTTTGGCTTCCACCATTGTATAATATTCTTCACCATTGGCTTTACGTTGAACGCAGAGATGTTGAGGTTTGAGTTTGAAGTGCATTGTTTGCTTCACATTGCGTGATGTGAACTTTTGTAATTATACACTGCAATATTGCAGTCTTCTTTGAATGAATGCAATTTTACTTTCACTATTGTCTTTATAGCAGTAATGTCTGGTAGAAACGACCATGCATGTAATAGATCTTTCCACTGCCAACACTAATAAAACGATAAGGCAATACAAACAGCCAATGTAATCAATGATCGCAGTGCCTATAATTTTTATTGACTTTTGTTTTGTTGTTACTTCATATCATTAATGTACTGCAATGACAAGACAAAATAAGACCAATTTAAAATTCCAATGTGATTCTCGTTCATGTTCATTCATTTGGATAATGTGTGTATGTCGTGCATTGTTCCTAGTCGAAACAAACAAAAAACTATGTTGATGCAATTGTACTGGAAAGTTAGCAGATAAATAGACAAACCGTAGTAGCTTCTTGTCGAGATTATACTTTAGCCCTCATCGTAGATTCATTGGCTTCGGGCTTATGGTGTAGGAAAAGTACCATCAGTATAATTGTCAACGGTAAAAGGGAAATTAAACGAAATAATGGCCTAGCGTAGCAAAACATGTTTCTTATTCAAAAAGCATCATCCTCTAGCGAAAAGTTAGTGACCTGCAGTGTAGTGGACCTGTAGTGTAATTGAATGAAAAGAAGACTCATCGATTACATTTGGCAGAGTGTTATGATAATGCTAGTCGCATGTAGTTTTTTGTCAGCCATTTAATGGCGATGATGATCTCACTGACCGATTTAATAAATTCTGATGGTTATTCATTCATAGAGACGAGGTGCAAGAGGAGTCAATGCTCTCTGTTTCGCTCACCAACACCATCAAAGGGATATAAACTTTTCTCTTTCACTTTTAATGTTTTAATACCACTATTGCTCATATAATGATCGCAGCAATTAGGTAGTTGGTTTTTGGGAGTTTCTGATGCTCACACCAGCGAATCATAATCATCTTCAGTTACTGCAACTAGAAACGCAGAATTTCAATAATTTGTGTGGTGCGATGATGTAGATTACGTTTTTTATTGGTTTACTGGTATGTAGTATTTACTTTTACGTATTGACACTACTTAACGCATTGGCAAATTAAGTTCTCACAATTTCAATCGTAATAGACGAACCTACATTCTTTAGTCATTGGATTTGAGTATTAATCAGACAAATCATGTTAACTTGTGACTACACCTTTCACTATAAATGTTGCATACGTCAACAACACGTGTGTATAGTTGTTCAACTCGTCATACCATGTACGACATTTTCGCTGGATATGCAAATTGTACCACATAACAAGACAGATCAATCACGACAATTACAAATCGTTTTAGCTCTAAAAAATTAATCGGATGCAGAAATGTAAAAGATGATACTTGTGGACTTTTCTGGGCAAGAACACTTTTCTCGCTTTTAATTGTACAGTTGACGTCCATACTCTCTCCGGCACAGCCATAATTCATTCATAAATCAATTTTGCATTTGATTTTCATTCTGGCAGTTTTCACTACTTCCCAGTCGTTTGTCGTAGAAAGTGAAATTCTACTGGGAATTAGGTGTAACTTCAGCACATTTTAAGGATATTTATATGATGATATTCCTGTGAGCCGAGTAAACTCTTTCAATCAAACGCTCATATTATCATGATAAGGATGATAAATTATATGCAAAATAAAAGTATTAAAGCTCATTCTACATCAAATAATATGATCGTAGTGCCGCAGTTCTGAATTACGTACGAACCATGAACGCGTTTAATTTTACTGTAAAAATCTATAAATACTCCTCTCCCAAGATTCTGTTGTTGATTACGTGTATAATTATCTCAAACGATGATCAAAATAAGATAATAAAGTAATACTACTTTACGTGAAATTCTACAAAGCAAATTGCATTCGTACAACGTGAATTTTCTCAAGATCAGTGCAGCAGTGAATAATGCAATAACACATAATCTTATATACAGCCAATAATCACAGAGACGCAATAAAGAAATACAAAAAATGTTTTTCAAAAGTTTCGAATGAGTTGTTTCAAAAGTGAAGGTTTAATTTTAGCAACATAAAACACGAGCACGCATGTGTCTTAGTGGTAGTGGAAAACCATTTTATCAAGAACGTTTTCACATGAAAAGTAAAAACATTGGTGTATATAATGTTACTTTAAAGCAATGTTTTATTGTTGGCTGTTGTTGGTCAGGTTTAATGAAATTTAAAAATACGGATTGCATCAAATAACGTGCTTAAATGTTTTCAACTTTGATAATATCACAATTAGATACAACATATCCCAAAATCAGCGTTAGTTTAATGAGTCAAAAAGGTAAATAAGAATATAAAGCCTTAAATTGCTCACCAATCATCTCATGTTACATTTTTATACTACAAACTACGAATCTTTTATAACGTGTACTAAAGCAATCCGAGCTAAAGTAACGACAGCGTAGTAATCATGAAAAGAATTTCAAGTAAAAAAAGCTAGTCTGACTACGTCGTCCTGTAGCCCTCGCGTACATTTTCATCTTATGGATAATATGGGATTTTTAATTTTCTAATTTATGTACATGCACTTGATCTTTTCAAGCATATGTAAATGTATCAAATTATTGATACATTTAGACTCAAGTAACTTTTAAAAAGATTGAATTGCATACTCTTAATTTTTAAAATGCTCACCTGTGGGGTCTTAATATCGTTAACATACTAAATGATGTACCATTCACATACATGCAAGTTCAAAGTTTCAAGTAGCATAATAATATTATGATCTCACATCATAATCATAACTATACACACGCTCAATGTAAATAAATCGTTTTTTGTCTCAAATTTTGAACAGAATAGGAACGATTATTATTGTTATCTTTCACATTTAAGCATTCAACATCAGCCGCTCGGCAACATTTACAATTTTGAGTCAATTTATGATAATATCCTCGTTCTATGCATGCTTATGCGGACCTTTGTTTTGTATACAGGGATAATGGTTTATATCGAAGAAAGACGCGGCTTTAAACAATGCTCACACTTTCAGAAGAGTTTTGATTGTTGTGCTTTTGTGCACGTACAAGGAGCGCGTCGCAAGCATACAATGCAATGAATAGACATGATCACTTACACTTACTTCTTGCAAACAATTGCCACCATCCTGTGTGTACGCACACAGTTTCTCTGTATTAAAAGATGCATCATCAATATCAAACAAAGCCAAGATTTGAAGTATTTGATAGTTTAGAATACAAACGGTCATCTTCACCAACATGCATTGTTAATAATATTATGCACACATGCAAGTATCACAATCTTCAACAAAGAGACCAACAACAAGCTAAAAATGAATGAAACTGTACGCAAAGGAAAGATGAAACGACCCAAAATTCTTAGTTTTCCTTTTCACCTCACTCGCTCGACTCACTGACCCCGATCACTGTCGACCACACGACAACGCATCTTTGTGCATTGTGATTTTTCAACATTTTCTACACGATGCAGCGTAGTAAACCTTACATAGATACAGTAACATCGCCATTATTTGCAAACATGCATATTCTGCCACTAATACCTATTTTAGGGTAACACAGTGCATTTTTTGTATCTACCACCGGTGTTTTCGGTTATGTAGTGTTTGATAATGCATTTTATTTTGATGTTGTTAATACTGCTGAAAGTGAAATGATTCTGGTGACACGTGGTTTCTCCTATAGAGTGAGTCTGTTCAAAAAGTGGTCACAATAAGGGTCCAAATCATTTATCACGCATAAATGCATTATGCGTGCAAAAAATGTGCCAAAAGAAAGTGAAAGGTATTGTTTTTGTGTTGTTCTGTGAGCTAATACATGTATCAACATGTCCATCTTAATTGAAATTCCGGTCGTGCCGAGCTCAGCATAATATCGCAACAAGAATGATTGAAGGCAGTAACCACAAATCGAAAGATGTTGTAAGCATGTTGACTTCAGTTAACCACTGTGTTTTGTGCCTACGCAAAAGAATTTTGACTATGTCCACGCGTGAGATGTGTGTTTTTATCGTTGGAAATAAAAGGATTAAGTGACGTGATTTTGCTCTTGTTGAAGTGTTGAGACAAATCTTACTATTAGCTATTTTATATTGTTGGAAGTGTAACCCCTCACACATATAAGAATTTCACGGAATCTCGTTTATGGAGTGGCTAGAAATCACGCAGGTAATTTTGGATCTCTACTTGAAATTAATCTAATATTGGAATGGTAAACGCCAGATGTGATACTCAAGATTTTCTCCAACTTCCGTATACATTCAAATGGCAATAATTTTGACCCGAATGTGGTATTTTGTGGTGCCATCTTTCTACGTTACGTTGCATAATATTCATTTATATCTTATGTTGTGTATACATAATCTTCAGTGAGCTAATTGATGATTTATATACTAATGATGCAAGCTAGAATTTGAACGGTATCAGAAAATGTATTGGAAAAGTTATTACATGAATAACGGTGACATTTATTGTTTGCTCGTTTTAAATATTTGAAGCATTGAATCTGCAAAAGTAGTCTTCCCTTTACACAATAGTGTCCGTGTGCTTCTGAAACTGGCTTAGTTTATTTAAGTAAAAAAATTAGGTACCTATATATTAAAGGTTTTCTTTACAGACTTTAAGAAATTTAAGTGGTACGAAATATATTCCGTATTCCAAACACCTACCAACCTTGATACAACAACTTCACAAAGTACATAATATTATGCAATACCAACCAAATGCTGGGTTGAAAAGTTCAAGTTCAAACTTCCTCATCCAGGAGGTACTTAAGCAAGGTCAGTCTGAGTCCTTAATCCTTAAAAGCCCCCTTTCAAGGTTCTCATTTAATATATATACAGACATACAAAGTACCTCACATCGTGTAATACAATATTTGGTTCAGATCCTTAATTCTATTCAGTACTTTTACGCAGTATAAGTTCTTGGCATTTTCCAGTGGCAATTTGGCATGAAATAATCAGCGGTCGAATGTAATAGATACGAAAATAGTACTCAACATATAAAGTTCTCAGACTGACTAGTGTTTGTAACTTTTGTACGCGCCGAACCCGAAATAACGCCATGCTTGAAAAGAAAAAACCACACTCACGGTCTTTGTTTCCTTTAAAACTTTTAAAATAACCTACGCCTATAAGCTCCAAATTGAAATTTATTAGATGATCTATACTGTAGGTTTTTTTTGTTGTGTGGCAAGCCAAAATCATAAATTTGAATTACAAATTCATGTATTCGTAGAGAAGAGGTTCGTAGATAACTGTTAAATAATACAAATGCTCAGTTACTTATTTGTTGGACACGAATACTAAATAATAGGTAACTGCACTTTGCGCTGCAAACGTATTACCTATGCGTTGGCAGTTAGGCAATTTATCTATTCGATGATACATTTTTTGGTTTGAAAGTGTTTATTCTTAGTTTTTATGCATATAGTTTCTTTAATATCTTCAAAAAATACATTTCTATATTGAAACAATTCGGTTGCAAACTTAACTTTATACGTCCACAGAATATTCACATAAAAATAACAATTCCCAACTCCGTATTTGATTTACTCATCCAACCTACTCTTCAATTATATGATCATTGAGGAAATGGGCGGATTTAAAAGAGTGTTGTGCTTTCGGTGGTTTAAGTGAACTTTTACCCTAATCCTGTTACATGTTTCGACTTTCTAATGATACTTCCAGGCAGTTCATCATGGAGTAAACAGCATGAATCATGGCAGTGTTGGCCACCGCCGGTGTCCTCACAGCAGGACTATGGATGGTGCCCATCATTATGGGAATGGTAAGTAAGCCCTTGCGCTTGCGTTTATTCCTGGTTTTTCATTTGTGTAGTAATGTGGCTTTACTTATTTTTAATGATTTTAGATGGGCTATATGAGGTATGATTCTATAGATCCAGAATCTCATCCCAGAAACGCCCGCTCCTTGGACGCTGAGTAATGACATGAAAACGGAAGAATAAATTGAAAGTGATTATTACTGTAGAGTTTAATCAAATAATGCTTTCCCCTCTGTAGGTACGACTTCATCGTCGTCGGAGCGGGCTCTGCCGGCTCAGTGGTAGCAAACAGATTAAGTGAAATTCCACATTGGAAAGTATTATTGCTGGAAGCTGGGGGAGATGAAAATGAAATTTCGGACGTTCCAGCTGTCGCGGCCTACCTTCAATTAAGTAAATGAAATGCCCTTTCTTGTCGCTCATTTTTTGTTTTGTTGGCGTGATGTGAATAAATTAACATTTCAAGTGCATGAATTTTCCTACTTACAGCCAATTTAGATTGGCAATTTAAAACGGAGCCACAGCCTACAGCATGTCTAGGTTTAGTAGGTGAGCAATTAAGAACAGAGCTCGTAATGTGATCATCACAGTTCAGTTATAATGCATTTGTACAAGTCAACTTTTACGAAAATTACTTCTATATTTTTTAGATGGAAGATGCAACTGGCCTAGGGGTAAAGTACTTGGAGGCTCTTCCGTTCTCAACTACATGTTGTATGTACGTGGAAATAGGAGAGATTATGATTCATGGGAAGCACTGGGAAACCAGGGTTGGGGATATGATAATGTTTTAAGATATTTTAAGGTAACAATGTGCTAACACTCTATTGTAATGCGTAATACCTATTATAATGCTAGAAGAAATATCACTTATGCTTTGATTGGATGTCGTGTTTACGCAGAAATCTGAGGATAATAGGAATCCGTATTTAGCTCAAACTGACTATCATTCTGCTGGTGGATATTTAACCGTTCAAGAAGCACCCTGGAGAACTCCATTGGCAGCAACTTTTATTGAAGCAGGTATGGAAATGGGCTACGACAACAGAGATGGGAACGGGGAATACCAAGCGGGCTTCATGATAGCACAAGGTACAATCCGAAGAGGGTCGAGGTGCAGTGCAGCTAAAGTGAGTTCTTTCAGAAAACACGTATTCAACAAATATCTCAGACAATGAGACAGACAAGGAGGAAATTATCTTACGGAAGAACATCATGAAACACTACCAATTTTGATCAATTTCTAGGCATTTTTGCGTCCTGTACGAAATCGACCAAACTTGCACATTGCGATGAATTCTCATGTGATGAAAGTTCTTATCAATCAGCAAAACGAAGCCTATGGAGTCCGATTTAAGAGAGAAGGAAGAGTATACAATGTCTTTGCAAGAAGAGAAGTTGTATTGTCAAGTGGAGCTATCAATAGTCCACAGTTGTTAATGTTATCTGGTATTGGCCCTGCCCCTCATCTTGCGGACATGGGCATTCCACTAGTCAAAGTAATAATATGAAATGATCAAGCTACATAATGCCTTTTACTCAATAGTATTCTTAAAGTCAATTTTTTGCACCAAAATGGAAAGCATGTGCTAATGCTTAGTTTAATACTTCATTTTACAGGATGCACCTGTGGGAAGGAACCTACAAGACCATATAGGATTCGGTGGTTTAGTGTTTCTAGTCGACCAACCAGTGTCTATGATTCAGTCTCGTTACGAGAATTTAGCGTCAGTAATTCAGTATACCTTATACGGGAAAGGGCCTTTAACAATACTTGGTGGGGTTGAGGGGGTAGCGTGGGTCAATACTAAATATGCCAATGCATCCGATGACTTTCCCGATATAGAATTTCACTTTATCGCTGGATCGTAAGTGCTCCTTTTATACCATGTAAAAATAATTTGTATTCAAAAATGCATTCCTTCTTTCACCACTGAAGCCACGAGCGTGTGGTGGTGGTAAAGCCCTGCTTTCCAACCACGTCAAAATACTTATAAAACTTGACATAAAAATGGACATGTATTGGAAATTAGGAGAAAACCATGTCTTAGTCTTTCTGTAGCCCTACTTGTTTCATTCAATATAATTATACAGGTTTCCTTTGTTTCACATAGGGCTTCATCGGACGAGGGGAGACAGATTAAAAAAGCTCATGGGATTTCTCAGAGGGTGTACGATGCCATGTTCAAACCTATTGAATACCGTGACACCTGGTCAGTCATTCCTATGATATTACGGCCATATAGCAAAGGCTACTTGAAGCTCCGATCCAGAAACCCTTTCCATAAAGTTTTAATTTACCCCAATTACATGGTCGGTAAGTATCCATAAATGCCTAATTTGTACAAATGTACAAAATCATAATTTTACTCAATGAATTTCAATTGCTTTTTGTTTTCAGAGAATGTTGTTGATAATATGAGTCTTTGGTTTTTAGATGATCGAGATGCTAAAATATTGGTGGAGGGTGTAAAATTAGCTGTATCTATGAGTCAGACTAAAGCATTTCAAAGGTTAAACTCAAGACTCAACCCCCATATGATGCCGGGTTGCACACACTTTGAACCATGGAGTGATGAGTATTGGGAATGTGCCATTCGGTATGAAAAAACCCAACCTACTGAATACAACTTTAGAGTTTAGCCCGTCATCTAAAACGCCTTTGTAATGTATATTTTTCTCTCATTATAGCCACTACACAGTTACTATTTATCATCATTGTGGAACGGCCAAGATGGGTCCACCCACAGACCCAGAGGCTGTTGTCGATCCAAGACTGCGTGTTTACGGCGTTTCTAAACTTCGCGTCGTAGATGCTTCAATCATGCCAAATGTCGTTTCTGGGAACACAAATTCGCCGACGATTATGATAGGAGAAAAGGCTAGTGATATGATTAAAGAGGATTGGGGCGAATCAACAACGCCTGTACAACCACCAAGATACCCAAATTGACTTTGAAGCCCAGAAATACCTGTAACCATAATACAGTGACTGATGTAAAAGTGTCATATTATTTTTAACGTTCATATAGTTCTAACGCTAGCTGGTGTACTTTTTATTGAATTAGTCTCATGATATCTTCACTTACTCTAGGGGAATTGTGTAATGCAATTATGTTCATATTCATAAGTATATTTAATCCAGTTCCATATAGTACATACAATATACCGATCAACTATGCATATAACGTGTACATATTGTGTGAAATTATTACTTTTTAATTTTCCGAATAATGGTTCATTTTGAATGACACTTCAATCTCTTTTTTTCTTAAGTATCGCTGTCTTTCCTTGTTATATGACAATTAGTTTGTATAGCGCAGTAGGGAGCAACTTATTTACAATTTATTGAACCATCGTATGACATGGCTGGAAACTTTCTGTGCATGTATGTGTAAGCCTGAAAAGCTTATCCAAACTATTATGATTGTATTTTTAACCTAATCGACGAGTATTGCTCAATATTTTACGTGCAATTTAAGTTCAACAGTGCCTCTGATTAATGAAAATAAACTTAAGTTATACTGTAGTATGTTAGCAGTAAGTAATCCTTTTTATTTCATGAATGTAGACTCTGCTGTAGATTTCCTAATTTTTATAATAGCATGAAGTTGTAATGCTATTATTGCTATTAACGGTGGCTGTCGACTGACCAGGAAATCTTTGACATGAAAGTTTTACGATAGACATTTTGTTTCGGATTCAGGAAGAGAATTTTGATAGGTTATTTTCGAATGGACGACTCTTCATACTGAGATGGAAATGAATGCCGGACGTATTGGAAACGCACGCAACAGAACACGCATGATATTGGAAAATCGAACATAAACACGCATACAATAGCCTGTCTATCAAATGCTTGAAACGAAAGGGTTGCATTGGCTTATTGCTACATTGCCACGTAATAATATTTAGAAGCATCACAGGTAAGAATGAACAAGACAAGAGACAGAAAATATTACATTACATAAAACAAATAAAACTATACTTCTTTAGCGGCGAGCTATAGATTGGAAATACCACAATATTAACGCATGATGCATGTATTAAACTGAGTGCTATGAAGAAGCTCATTTCTTTGAGAGTATTAAAGCAGAATAGTAGGCCATATTTTTTTTTACAAAGATATGCATAAATATTAAACATCAGCAAAAACATAAATAGAACATGTTTACATACATATGCCCCTAAAATTTCTAGTATGTTACATAACATGGAATGGAATGTGAAAACTGGAGTGTGAAGTGTATGAGTTTGCTTTAAAAAATAACATTGCAAAGCCTTTTTAAATGGAACTCGGGATTCCAGAACGCAGGTTTTTAAAGTAAACTGTCATGAATGAATGAATTTAACTAAATACTAAATGTGACTTGAAACATAAAATAACATAAAATATGTAATCGTCAAGTGGTGCACGAAGCAAATGTATTTATAAAACACTCTAATAGAATGATTGCTTACTTTTTGTGTTTGTGTCACTTCAAACTCAAGTATAAGGATGGACCATAAGAACTTTAAACGCAACATTCGCTTTACGTGATATGAATCATTTGTTAAAATTCGATTTACATTTAAAGTGTTATTTTGTATTTCCACAAGCCAGCTTGTGCATAAAACGGCATTTCTACAGTCTACAATAAAGCAGAAGATTTTTGTTCTGATGCAGCCACCTACCATCACTATCACTTTTGCAATTCTGCTACCTAACCTTTATCATCATACAGTCATTAGGAGATGTCTTTTTTTAAAGCAATTAGCAATACCCTAACCTTACCTAGCAATTCCAGAATTCACACCTCGAGTACTAAATTTTGTCAAGTCGTTTTATGAAGGAATCATATATGTCAAGACCAATCATGCTTTTACAAGAGATGAATAAGCCAAACATCAATAGGAATAAGGTAGGTTATTGCAAAATATTTTTCCATATTATATCCTCTAAGCATACGGGCAAATGAATATGCAGTTATTGTAGAAGAAGAAAGTACTGCATACCAAGTTTTATATAATTCATTATTCATGCCATTCTACTATTTTCACCATGAAAATTTTGCAAATAGTCTCACCTGAAACAATGAGAGCCTCGTTGGGCCCGACAGTATGAATATTTCCCATCTTGTAGAACAAAGATCACAGGTTGGTATAATAATTAGAAAGTTGTAAGACACTTTAGGTTAACTCAATATACAATTTTACAATTACACATTTGCACTGTCACTCAAAGGATGACATTGTTCATCTAAATCTCAATCCCGCGGGTAGGCTCGTTACAGTACGCAATTACTGAAATAAAGGAGGAAATTATGTACACCAAAAATCATACACAACTTGAGCTAACATTGCATTCAATATTCAATAAATCATTGAGTTATGTAGTACATTCATACAAACCTTTGCAAATTTGACTTTTGACTCGGTTGTATTTCACTCATCACCCAAAAGTAAACATTTTGAAAGCAATAAAACCTTAAAACATTTTATTACATTATGCACATTGGTGCTAATGGAACAAACGACTCACAAGAATAGTTAATATGTTACAGACGTTTCGAATAACAGTTAAGTATATTTGGCGTGACAAGCCTTGGAAAAGCTAACTTTTCCCATGAGAAGACAACACAGCACTAAACTTTAGTGAGCTGAAGTTTACCCAGAAAATGTTTTAAGATATAATTTGGTTCTGCTGCTGTGTCGGATATGATTCAACTAGTCTGTAGCCACAGTTCGTACGCTTGAATAGCAGTCACTTTATGCTCAAATAATGTATCCAACCAGTCCCACAGGTGCTCTTTTGTTACGTAAGAGAAGCATGTACTACTTACGTACCACAATGATAACAATATCCTTCCAAGGTTTATTTTGGAACTGATATACACAGAGAGATTGCTTTCCAGTGCATGTAGATTGCAATCGTAATAACAAACTACAAACTCATATTCACAAACAAATGTTTATTCACAAAAATACCTACGTTATCCAGAATGAGTCATTACATACAGCTTATGCGCAGCGACTCAAATTCGGCGAATTTTTTTTGCTCTTATCTGCTGGAGTGGTATTACCGGGAAACTACTTATTACTTGAGTAATGATAAAAATATCGTGATGTAAAATTTGATATTTTTGTCACTTGGTTTTGCATATTTCCGTGCAAAATCAAAGGCACGAAACAAACAAACATCCACAATCAGAGTGCTGACGCTCTTTCACTCATGAACTGGTAGAATGCAAAAAAATAACAATCTATTCAACCAGCAACTGGATACTATCTATCATTTATAAGCATGTATTCTCGACGTTTATTCATAATATGCGACGTAGACAGGAAAACGTCCATCTGCATGTAGTATCTCAAAATTTTACATTTGGAGAACTTGTATTAGTATTCACATGTATATGATAACACACAGGTTGGCTTCATCATCTTTACAATACGAATTCATCGTTCCAATTCTATGAAAGTCATTATCTCTCTACATTACACCGTACGTGGAAATGCCAGTTGTCTTTTTGCTTGTGACAGAACTTCAATATTGCAGACATGCTGCACTTCTTTTTTGTACAAACGCGACACGATACGATCTAATATTAATTTTGTGTTGTGGACGAAAATTTGCTACCTCCTAGCTCCTGAAAGTTGAACTGAATATTTATTTGCCACACATACATTCGTATACCTATAGTTGTTATAATAACTCTACATGTGTTGAATAAATTGGATGGATTCACTTGTGGAGAAGTATTTCAACGTGTAGTTGATGATTCCTCGTTGCGTTTTTAAATCTGTACATTTCTCCACGGCTCAGCGTTTAGTTAGATGTTCTGTCCAATCATTCTATATGAAAATTTGATTGGCTAATAACGAAACTTTGGAAAACAAACTTCTCATCTATTATCTTGTGTAAAATTGTTATATCTATTCTACAATAATATGGACACGTTATTCATGGATTTGCTTTAAAGAAACCCCAAGTCCACAAGTCCCCGAACAGTTAAAATAATACACTCTTGAGTTTAATCAAGATGGAAACATCAAAAGATTTGCTCAACCGCAAAATGTTGCTTGTCACGTAGTCTGTAGTCTAATTGCATAACTGTAACAAGCCATGGCTATGGCTTACACATTTCTTTGGTTGGTTGTATTTAAATGATTCTAAAATATATACTCTTTGAGTTTCTGCTAATGTAAGTACAGCTTAATAATTACAGATGTCCTCATAAAACGTGTTTCCATTTATTTTTATTCTGAGGACATTATGGATGTCTGTTGTGTTATCTTGACTGTATACGAGCACACAAAAACAGTTCCAGACTTAATTAGAGTAGAATACGTTGAAATAAAAGCAAATTCTTCCAGTTCCTTTGACAGACCGACAATGATACCACAAATAAATCCAAGCTCACACTGGTGCGAGCAATAACAGTTTTCCCATGAATGTGCTGTGTTTGCAAGTTGTTGGCACCATCTCAACCCCTTATGTCAATGTTGTGTACGGACAGCCTGGCCGTATTATTATTGTACATGTTAGTTTGCGCTCTTGTCTGCTTTTGCTTGTAAAGTGCAGTAATGATGCACTATTTTCCATATTTTTATTGTATAAGTAGTTCCTTTCTCCGCACGTTTGGAATATAGGAAGGGAGACCACTCTATAGCTAGAAGAAAGCCATAAAAAATGAATACCTACTTACCCTAACCAGTCTGTACTTACACTTATAAGACTCATATAATATCCATAATTCATCCCCGATTTCATTCCCAATGTTGTAGGGAATTGGTTTTAAATGCACGAGCATTATTTGGAAAAGGGACGTCTAGTGGGTAAAAGATACAAGCATTGGGAATACAAATAAACATACATACCTACATACATAGATACAAACATCATATAGCGCTTTGTATATTTGTAGAATGTGGGTATAGTAAACTAAATAGTACATACATAGGTACATCCATACATGTAAACTTTGCTTTGCACAATAATACCCTAAATAAGTTTAAGCATATCCATTTGGAAGCCCTATATCCAACATCGCACGCACACAGAAAGGAAGACGATATAAACTTAAATATTTAAGCTTCCTATGCTTGGCAGCAACAGCGGTCGGCAGTACGAAGAAAAGAAAGCAAGAAATTCGAGTCAAAATAGCTTTATAGCTCTGTATGTAGTATGTATTAATGTGTGCGTATTTACAAACTTTCGATTCCATCACTAGATATTCCATCATCACTATCAATCTACTTAACCCAGAGAGGAAACGCAGAATAATACGTGGTATGCATGAATGCATGTGCATTTTTGTGAAACTAAAAGCTGAGCATCCCATAAAAAAGCGACAAAGCTACGACACACGTCCTTCTAAGTTCTAACCTTCAATTCGATTCTTCCATTTTCACTTTCTATACGGTTCCATTTATAACGAGAAAGGATATTATTGATGAGAATGAGAGGGGGTTGTATTATCGTTATGATATGATAAACAGCATGCAACCGAAGCGGGAGTGATGCACAGTTTTTGTGCTTAAAGTTGGTGTATGAGCAATCAAAACTCGGGAGTAGGAAAGTATTTTATTATATTCATACATTCATTGTCAAAGAGAGGAATTCAGAGTACGCTTTGCCGTCGAGAGAAACAACTTTTCCATGATCATCGGCATCAGAAAGAGAGAATTGCATTGTAAACTGTATTCAAGTTTGTCCATTCGGGAGCAGTATGCATACTCTAAAAAAGCACTTTATCATCATGATAAACTGACAAATGTCCACATTGAAAGCAAAAGATGGGAAGTCCATGTTATTCAAAGAAACCTAAACAAAACGCCCATTTACAACAAATATTAAAAAATACATGTCAAGCACTTCGAATAGATTCGGATGACGCATTCCCCCTACTTGCTCCTATAAAATGTAATTGAGAGTATCATATTATTACAAAACCAATATGACCAACCACCTAAACTTTAATTTTATGAATGATGTTTGACAGTTATAATAAATAATAGAATGAATTATATAAATTATTTACATGCTTGGACCGTGATCATATCGGCTTTGTAGATTGGAAATATTTAAATATTCTCCTCATGTAACAGCTCAAATGCAGTTTTGTTGTACATACAAGAAAAAGTCAGCGAACGATGAAAGGAAAGGTGTTCGCTTATAAAGTTGAAAAAGAAACAAAGAAGAGATAGAATTCCATAATATGCATACATCATGAACATAGACAGTAGCATATTTGTGATAATTGTCATTCATTGCTGATCAATTACTTTACTCTTCTCTATCAGTGAATTTTGCTAATGTTTCCTAACTCTGATCTGAATATTATGGCCAAATATTTCATGCAACATGTGATCTGCTAAGCAGCCGTTAAATCTATGATTAATGGTGAAATATTTCTAGATTTAATGCTTGTAATTTGTAAAAGAAAGGGGGTAAGAATGTAAGCGAAGAAAGTGTAAAAATCAGTAAAAGCTCAATAGTAAGTCACAGTCTGTATTGCACATACATGAGGGAAACCGACATTTAAAATTACATAAAAACGTGTGTGCTTGTTCTGACAAGCATATTTTGTACTGGAGGTTACACTAGCGGGTATAATTCATAACGATTGCATGATTTGGTAAGCCATCGATGATCGATCGTCACGAATCACGATTGAAAAATGAAGGGTGAGTGATATTGGAATTTTCCAAAAAAGCGTCCCATTATTAGGTTGCTTACTAAGTAACAAAGTGAATCCATTATTGATGCAAGACGAATTCAAGAGAAGTACCTTACAGACAGACATGGAACATAAACACATAAACTTTGGAATTTAGAACAATAAATGTCCAGTTTTTTATTTGATGGAATAATTTTTGAATGCTCGAAATGCTTTTCTAATAGTGTATGAAATGACGTTATAGATCTCTCATGGTGGCCAATAAAAAAAGCAATTCTCACTTCACCCCCATCCACAAATGCTCACCTATGATACTATTTTTCGGCGTGTCATAATAAGTCGTCGCACACACCACCCGCTCCCGGTTGACTAGTATAATAGTTCACATGGAGCACTTATGTGCTCTGATTAATTAATTAATATGGTTTTGAATTAAAATCCACTGGTAGTGTGTGATCCTACTCCATTTCATTGCACATGGATTATAGGTTTCTTTTGAGACTTTGGTACTAGTACATCGTCCAGAATGTCAAGTAGATATACCTACAGCATGTGTATGTCATTTTGATAGCGCAGCGTTGTGTGTGATATATGCCTCTCTGTGTATGATGGCCTATGGCCTCTGCAAGCTCTTAAGCCACCATCATAATATCAGCAATACGAATGATGGGAACATGTTTATGTTTTAGTTTAAAACATAGTTTGTTGCATGATGATGGATGACGCTTGTCAATTCGATTCTCTGTGAGTTTAGAAAAGTATTGAAGGAGGCAAAACGATCGACAGCAACATGTAATGCTTTTTGAACTGCAATTGGTGGTATACCGGACAGTCACATAAGAAGCTCGAATTCACTTTACCTATTCGTATCGTATCATCCTATGGCTTGAATTGGCTTGGGAATTTGGTAAAAGTCATGCAGCACAGCACAACAAGAGGTGAGCATATAGGTACGCATCAATGCGAGCGAGCGCTATCTCAAAGGAAGCCTATGCATGCCATTTTCTGTTTGATAGATAGAGCAGAAGAGTAGAAAGAATGAGCCGTCGTTTTGTTCGTGTTGCTGTGAGTCAGCTCAAGCATTGAACCTAGCTTTCTGATACATTGTTAGTGTGACTTTTTTATCAAGCAAGGAATACCAAAAGTACATTAGAGGGTATACCTTTGTGCTTTATTGCATTCCCTGCCGTGCTTATCTACGTGCCTATTTTTTAAGCAGAGAAGGAACAGAGACAGAGAGATGAACCGACAGCTCTCCACAATAATTCACGGCACACGGTTGTTCACTGCAAACAGAAATAGTAAATCACTAAACAAAAGAATAAATAACATCATTCCGCTGCTGATCAACGACTACAACTTTTGCTTCAGTAATTGTAAGTAAATATTACTATTTTTTAAAAACAAATACTATCAGTTTTAGTCTAGTTCTAAATTTACTTGTAATTACACACAAATTTGCTGGCTGCTCAACATTTCTTCCTTGATAGTAAAATGTACATAGTATAGATTAATCGATAGTCTCGTAACTTTAGTCTTTCTTGTTCTTAATGTTAAAACTTTTTTGTCTGGCAGTTTGATAATATGGTTGTCAGCTAGAACAGCTAATTGAGGATTGGATTAGATTAAAATATTTTAGGGTTTTGCAAATTGCAAGTTCCAATGTATAATTGCTGCATTTTGTTGTACTTTTGTTATTGCAATTTAGCTATGAATTAGGTACACGTTTACTTGATTGAGAGAAGTGATGGTTTTCTTGCTCGTGTGTGGAAGCTAGCCAATCAAAAGTTTAGTGTTTTTTAGTGGCTGTTGATCTATTTAGGTTAGCTGATCATAACATTTTTATTAGCTGAGCTTAAACCATTTTTTCATGTAACTATGATGTATTTACATTTACACATGTACTACTGATTGTTTTAAACTAAAATTCTATTATTTATGCACTCACAGTTTACGTATTCAATTTCACTGCATACAATTTAAGATAATACATGCACAAATTACGATATCCAAGGGTAGTGTAAAAGTACAATGTAAGTTTTAGGATGAATGAAGGGGAATTGGTTGAAGCTAGTTGGACTTTGGTTTTTAGAAAGTTGTGTTGTTCTTTTAAATGGTAGTAATTAGTTATTAACTACATTCATCTTCATATAATTCTAGTGTCCGTGTTGACCAGCATCCGTATATTTAATGTTGCGCTTCCTGTATGTGCAAAACTACTGATGCGCAAAAATCATAATATTTGACAGTTTCTTTTATTCTCCTAGACGGAAAGCACTAGTAGGGAAATAAGATCAGGTAGTGCAAATAACTGATCTCAACGTATCACCTACAACACAGTCGTGTCGTGCACTCCACATTGTTGTTTGAGGAGATTTTCACCGACAATTCAAGATGCCATCAAGCACGGCCGATTTGGATAGGCAGATAGAGCAACTGAAACGATGTGAAATTATTAAAGAATCTGAAGTAAAGGCACTTTGTGCGAAAGCCAGAGAAATCCTGGTGGAGGAGTCGAATGTGCAGAGAGTGGATTCCCCTGTAACGGTATGTATCTACGCTCAATCAAACACATTAAAAACTTTCATATTAGTTCTTCTGCAACTCAATATTTTATGATTTTAATTTTTGTGATCCGACTGCTTATCAAACAGGTGTGTGGTGACATTCACGGACAATTTTACGACCTAAAGGAACTATTCAAAGTCGGCGGGGACGTTCCGGAAACGAATTATTTATTTTTGGGTGACTTCGTAGATCGGGGATTTTACTCAGTTGAAACCTTTCTATTACTCCTAGCACTCAAGGTAGAATTCGTACAATGTTTCAAATATTTATTAGCTCACAAAAAATTATCCCAGTTTTGCGGTATCTAGCTCTACACATCATGTCAGGCTAATAATGTGTTCGTCTTTATTTTTTTAGGTACGCTACCCTGATAGAATCACCTTGATAAGAGGGAATCATGAATCTAGACAAATCACCCAAGTGTACGGATTCTATGATGAATGTTTACGGAAATATGGATCAATAACTGTTTGGCGATACTGTACTGAAATATTTGACTATTTGTCGCTTTCAGCTATAATTGATGGCAAAGTGAGTCCGTGTTAAATCTACTCCACCAATTTTATTTTCAATGAAATCTTTCTAGAGCCTAGTTACTAACTTTCTTCTGTTCTGTCCAGATATTTTGTGTTCACGGTGGATTATCACCCTCAATTCAAACCTTAGATCAGATCCGCGCAATCGATAGGAAACAGGAGGTACCACATGATGGCCCGATGTGTGACTTATTATGGTCAGATCCAGAAGGTAAAAAATAAAATATATGTATCTTGTATGTATGAACTAACTCTGTAAATGTCTGCTAGTTGCCTTATCCTTTTCCCTAACTATTGCCAGTTATTTTTCCGTTCATTTTAATTTTCCTAATTATACCTGCCTCTCCTGGACTTATAGCTATAGGGCTCTTGATGCCTTGTAGCAACACAATAAATTTTACCAGGTATATTATCCAGCAGTGAGAGCCCCATTACCGCCCGTTAACATTTTAAACGAGTGGTATAGTTTACTCTCGCACACCTATACCAGACATAAACACAAAAGCTATTATTATTTGGAATCATGAAACTATATCTTAAAAATATTGTAAAATCAATTGCTAACGTAATTTTTTTTAACAGATACGACAGGATGGGGTGTGAGTCCACGTGGGGCTGGTTACCTTTTTGGTTCAGACGTCGTTGCACAATTTAATGCTGCTAATGATGTGGATATGATATGTCGAGCTCATCAGTTGGTAATGGAAGGCTACAAATGGCATTTCAACGATACCGTGTTAACTGTATGGTCCGCACCTAATTATTGCTACAGGTAAAGTTTTGAATCTGCTATATGGTACATAGTATGTATTCTCATGTCGAAGCGTAATCTCACATACGATAATTTTCCCCATTTTTGTAGATGTGGTAATGTGGCCGCTATATTGGAGTTGGATGAGCATCTATCTAGAGAATTCATAATTTTCGAAGCAGCACCACAGGAAAGCAGAGGTGTTCCAGCAAAGAAGCCGCAGCCTGACTATTTTCTATAAAATATAATTACTATATCTGAAATAAACTATTTTGTGTATAGGATATTTTAGTATTAATTGACCAAGTTGGTATTGAATTTGGTATACTTTGATACATCCGATATCACATAGAGTAGATAAACATGATCAAAAATTATACTACCCTTACTGTGAAAATATTTTCTACTTGTTAAGGTGCCTAAAGTTGATTTATGATTTTCCAATTTTGAATTTACATGATACTTTCCATAATGATAGTTCTGATCAACGGTAAAATTGAACTGTTAATTTTGATTGGAATATGATACATACGTCTCAGTGTACATATTCTTTGAATACGAATAAATAGACTCAGAGTCAGACTCTGTTGTTGGTTTCAATGTGTCCTTGTGTCTGTGTCATGCATGCGTATTATATAATCGTCTTTATTTCAAAACATCAACCGATTGTAACTCATTTTACTGAATTATGTTTGTTTTCTTAAAGTTATAGCGTATGATTTTGTATAAAATACAAATCCAATTTACCAATAATTTTTTGCTCATGAGGAAAATAACTTTTCTCTCTAAACTACTACATCTCTGCCGAGAAACAATGGTTTTAGGCATTTTTCAAATAATTTAACATGTAATGTGGAATATTACAGAATTACTCTGTGACGAATACTTTGAAAGGTTAAAGCAATAATTTTCATTCAAGAAAATGAAGAGATTGTATTTTCAATTAAACGGAATAAATGTCATAATATTTTAAAAGTTGATATTTGCCCAACATACCTGTTGATGAAAATTGCCAATTTTATGTTGGAATTCCTCACATTCACATTCGTTAAATGAATGGAATGAATGCATCACACACTAACATTAGTCTGAAATAGTGGAAAATTATTTAATTGCAAAATGACATACAAACTACAAACCACAACCTAAAAGGAAGTTACCACGATCCCCTTGTCTTTGGTTTACTCATAAAATGGTGCAAATAACTGTCCTATTGGATACTCTATGAGTATTTGTGCTTCAAATTGGTTGGTTGCATCATTATATTCATTATTAGCATCCCTGAGGTTTGAAACATGGAGACTCCAGTGGTAATTTATCATAAGTATTTATTACTTGAGTTTCATTGGTAAACCTTCTAAATAATATGGGAAGGCAATAATTATGTGTAAGTTGGCCGCGTGTGCAAATCAATGCCTGAAATGTATGCAGTCAACCTCTAGCTAATATACCGTTTTTTATTACTAAACGCGTCAGACCACCTGCATTGAACTACCTAATATATCAAATTCAGGTTGCTCATAAGAAGATCTTAATATTCTCAAAGTAGTAAAACGATTACCGTAATCTCAACGATTGAGATTACAATCTCATGCATTAGGTTGATTCTTACAACTGCCATTGCTTGATTCATTTATCATTATCATAATCAGTAAACAATTCACAGTTGTATTCATCATTCATAGTTACAATCTTTAATCTAAGTCTGACATTGCAAGTGTGGACACGTGATAATCTTGGATGTGCCCAAATTCTCACGCATGTACGCAAGGAAGATTGAAGACTGCAGGTAGGTGGTTCTATCATCTATGAAAAGCCCAGACGAGACGATAATACGAAGCAAACATATTTTGCTGACTTTCTTGGTTTGACACGCAAAGATGTTTGTAATGACAGTTCTTGCAGAAAACGTTTAATATTAAGTGGGGAACTTTATTAAACTACTGGTACGTCCATACAGTAGCACAATTATGTCTTAAGGGATGAAGTATCATACTGCGATTATATTAATGGTTTCCAAATTCAGAGAGCAACACTGGCGATGGTAGCAATAACAATTTTGCGATCCAAAAGCATGAGAAATAAAATCATACATTGAATAGAGTTTTGACCAAACTTTGCACATACAGTGACTTGTGAATAAATGAGCTGGTTTCAATCATACATAAGTAAAACATTCATTATGTATTTTATACCTTACAAGATACTCTAAGGAAAGATGAAAGACGGACAAAACAATTCTAGTGGCTTGCCAAGAGGAACAGTCGTACTTTCGTGCTCATTGTGCATGGAGCGTTGAAGTTCAGTCTATATAGCATTGTTATAAACTTCATAGATAGAATTTCTTGCAGCAGCGTATGTGGTGCGGTTTTCACTGGAATAGCATTCACAAACTTTATTGGTAGCCGTAATCGTAATTGGAATCAGCTTCAGAGTTCCAAATTAATGCAGTAAGCTATGCATGAAACATGGTTTTTTGGTTATCCAACACACATACCTAAGGGCACATGCAGTGATTGCATACAATAAAATTCATTGATACAGAAATATTTGTGGCTCATCTAGTGGATGTTAATAAAATTGATCAGTCTAGTAGCATGTGAACTTAATCTGCTATAAGCTCTTTTTGTAAAGATTGATTCCGGAAAGTGTAATCGGATCTTTGGACCAGGGATAATTTTTAAAATTGCTCAAAACGTTCTCTCTTAAACATACACAGTGCAATGTGAATAGACGCACGATTGAGTGTTCAAAATGTATTCAATCAAAGTAGGATTGAAATTGCTAGCAAATCATCAGAAGCATCATGTTTTTCTGACTGCCCTGCTTTTAGTTGTTCATGTAAATACATTCTCAGGTAAAAATACAAGATAAATTTTAAGTATGTAGCTAGTGATAAAACATACGCCTTTGGAAACACAAATACATGACTGTAGTCAATATATTGTTGAAATTCAGAAGGAATACAAACTGGAACTTGTCGTGTGGGTGAGCTTAGATGTCAAAACGGTGAACTATGCGTTTCAAGAGAAAAGGTTTGTGACGGGGTTCGAGATTGTAATGATGGACTGGATGAGTATGTTTGCAAGTTCCAGCATGGATTCTATAGGTAAGCAATTGTACAGATATGATGTGGCTAATAGTTATCATTTTGAGCCTGACTTTTGTCCAGAGAAATGAAATGTGACAGATTTTCGTTCAACGTTGTGAATTAAGCGAGTACTTAAAAAATACATAATCTTTTCAATAGCATAATACATTTGATTATAAGCATTATGTTTTATAGTAATTATCGACGTGCTGAAGGTGAACTTAATCAGATAAGCATTTTTCTTGTGTTTTTCTGATCTTCTGTGTTTACCTTTAATCAATGATTGCGCATATTGTGACTCATCAACTGAAAATTTACCTTAACTCATTATGTACATAAAGTTGGCATCATTTACTTGGCTTCGTATTATTTTGACTTAACAAGAATAAAAAACTTATTCAATGAAATGAAGCATCTTTTTACATATACAGATAATTTTGTATGAACAAAAATGCAGAAATTATACAGGTAAATTAACTATCCATTAGTTTAATGAGAAGCATTCCGTAGTTGGATTTAAGTACAAGTTTGATGCTAGTCTATAGTGGTAGACATGTATGAAGGCTCAGAGATCGCTCTTTTGCGGTAGAATTTGTAATATGATGTTATGTTATACATACTACTATCATAAGCATGGAAATGCAGATCCAATTTTTATAGGTAGATTACTTGATTTTACGAAGCCCTTTTTATTCTAACCAATCTTTGACATTTAAGTAAATAATTTTTGCAAGGTAGTAATATGCTGCAGAATGGATTGGATGAGCGATGAGCCTGCACTCTGTCTGGCGAATGGCGATCACAGAGAGTAGATTCGGATTCGCACAAATGCGTTTTTGATGCATGAATGTATTTTTGCGAAAAAATGCTAAGAAAATTATTCTGTGGTTTGTATGTACACACCAGAAAACTCTTCAACAACAATAGAAGAAGTAATGTGATTCGTATGATGAAAACCATGACCCAGGATTCGTCATTCCTGATGTCCTTGATAGGGTAAGAGGGGATGTTTTACCCTTACAATAAATCCGTCCAAGATTTGAACTAATCCATCTACTAACTCAAAAGAACTAACAATAAATCAATAGAAGCTTTTAAAGTAACATGTGGCATATCACGATCACTTATCAGTCATCTAGTCATCTTAAGAATGGATCATGAACGTGTTTACATGCATGTAGGCTGTAGGCTATGTAGTTATGTATGGTGAATGAGCTAAAACGACTTCTTGCTTAGCCTATCAAGTCCAGTGTCCAACTGATTAATGCGTTACTAACACTAGCATAAATATGGCTTACTTTTTGTAAGTTTTGATAACCAATGGAACGAATGAAATGAATCTGCAACGAGGTCAGCTTACTGTGTTCAAGCTTTGAACAGTGTCAAAGTACCAAAAAATATTCCAAATTAATTACAATTTCTTTGATGTTGTTTTACTAAGCGTCTATTTCAAGTTGAAATTTTCAACCATCAGCATGAAAGCATAGATGTGTACGTGTCTAGGTAGATGATAAAAATAACAATACTCGCATTTTTTACACTAAGCCTGCCTTATGTAATTTAAGGTACCATCAAATCCATAGTCATTTAGAGTAGTAGTGTAGTTAGTGTAGTATGCACTCTGCATGTTTGCATGTTCAGATCCAGCTCGTTTTCTTTCTCTCATTTATCAAACTCTGAATTTTGCACCTGTAAATCCTCTGGGTTGACAGACTTTCTAAACCTGTTGAATTTTTTTATTTCTTGAAAAGAGCTTCTCTTCTTGCCGAAACTTTCCATTTATTTTGTTCAACTGATACTGAGAGGGGTAAATCTGGTTCATTAAATTGCTCCAATTCTTTCCTTGTTGTTTCAATTGTGCTCGCAATGGAACATTATTACAAACCCATGTAATAATAGTTGCGCATTTGAAAGTTACAAGTCCAGTAATGGTTCCCGAATATAATTTATGTGTACATCGATATATATATATATATTGAATTCAAATACTACATACCACATTCATTACAAAGATATTGCTGGATTGTAAGTTTACATGCTATAATTAAAGTACATATTGATGTACCTAAGCCTGTATCAGGTAAGGGTTAACTTTTTACGAGGAGAGAAGCTAGTTTTTTTGCGACATTCCAGTTTGTAGTAACATGAAACTGGATGTTTTCTAAGCATTTGTATCTGTGTAATCAGGATCACCATACTTCAAAATTTAATCTTACATCTATGATGTCTTATATCAAGTCTTCTTTGGATGCCGTACGGCGCGGTCGGCCAGTCACAAAAATGATTGTAGTAGGTAGGAAATAGCAGTCCAACGACAAAAGAATAGGGCTTGAGGGATTAAGTAAGAGTGGTAGCTGTTTTGTAGCAAGTTTATGTAAAATATAGTACATTCATCAACAATCCATCATTAGGTATTCCCTTTTTTAGAAGCCAATGCTTACTTACTCGCTAAATCCTTGCAAAATTACTACCCGATTTTATAGCAACTTTTTTTTACTATTTAGGAGCCCACTAATTTGAATGAAATCAAGCCTAAAGATATCTAAAGTACATGCATACAAAACAATATATGCACGTCCAGGTGTACACCCGATAACCAATTTATTGATATTGATGCACGAAGCTAAATCATGCTTCTTCTAACAAACAAAAGAAAGAGTGCAAACGTACAACTTGTTTTCTTATTCGGGATAAAAATGAATTTTATACGCATATTTACATAACCTGAGCTCCAATTATTTTATGGAATTTTTTTGTTTTCGCCCAAATTACTTCTTCATGCTCATTTCAAAGTGCATATCCTCTCTAACAGATCTAACAGATATATAAACACATAAAATTATCAAATTGTTAGTTTCTTCCCAGGGTTAAATCATCTCTCTGCGTCATAATTTTTTTCGGATTAAATTACCGGGTCGGAGCACTGGGCTGGAAGCATATTATGAATTGTACATCACTTTGCAAAGTAATAAGTAATTCGCTGGCTAACAGCAGCAGTGGATAATTGTACCTACGTATTTTCCATCAGAAAGCAAGAGATCTATTTCCTGTCGGAACATATAATTGAACATATAATGTTCGCAGTTACAATTCCCTCTCACCAGTTTTCACGCATCAGATACAGCAAGAAACCCTTTCATTCAGGACAAGATTAGAACAATTTGCAAGTAGAAAAGCGATTCAAGAAAGCCATAAATGCCTTGTTTCACTGTGTGAAAACAAAGCAATGAAGAATCATGTTTATTTATTCACATGCAAACGACTGTGGCACTGTTTAACTAGTCATTCAATATAATTCGTAGCATCAAAAAACACAAATTAAACTTTCAGGCTGTAGGATTTTTGAATGAGATCAGGTAGCGATCACGAAAGCTAGCGTATCTGTTGGCTTTAAATTATAAGCTTAAGGACACATTTTCCAGTTTCATTCTTTTCATATTACCATTTTATTTATAAACAAAATTGCCACATACTTATTTCAATGTTCTTTCATGCTTGAGTCGGGTAATAACATGAGTGTAGTTTATAATGCCATAATTTTTGGCATGATGAGCATTAAATTATGGTTGAGCGTCATTGTGAGAGGGAAACTTTAAAATCCAAACGCTTCTTCAAAGGGATGTGTAGTGTGTAGATAAGCATCACACGCATATTTACTTGACTGAAAAATCGGAGTGTTTACAAGAACTCGCCATCCATGAATGTCGACAAAAAGCTGTGTATAGTCTCTTGCTTTTATCCCAACTAAAAATATAAGATTTAAAATTCCATAAATTATTTACGCTATATCTATACCAGCTATCTCCATAAGCCATCTTGTGTTACGTACGTATCTTGCATAAAAACAGCAAAAACACTAAAAAGCATTATGATAAAGGGTATGTAAGTAGATAAGGTATAATTTGCATGTAATAATGCCGGAACACATACGTGAGAGGGGTATATGGTTTTTAGAGGCGCTGGTATTACCGATATCTATCTAATTGCTCCAACATAATAAAATCTTTGTGGTACCTACTACAACACAATGATCAACAATTTTTTATTGCTTTACAATACTCAACTAACAATAATAACCAAAATGAAGCAAATCTGATAACTCTGACGCAGCCAAACAACAACAACAAGTGGGTTCAGGCTTCTTATTTTTGTTTTACTCCAATTTTACTTTGCAGGAACGGGCCTAAAAAGGGAGCCATTTTCCAATGTCAATTTGGTGGCGTGATACCCTTAAACAGACTCTGCGATGGTGCTGTCAACTGCTTAGACGGAAGTGATGAGAGTGAAATATGCGAAAACAATAGGTATACCCGTTTACATTAATAATAAATTACGTAATTTAACACAGAGCATCACATTTTCTGGAAGTTTTAGTCAACTCTTTCATGCGCCAATTAAGGACATTAAAAAATTCAAATAATTACAATGAGCATGCATGTACAAAAATATGACAAAATGACAATCCAGGAACCGGAGAGCTCATATATTTACTTTAATTCAAATTCATTCGTGATGATTCTTTACGCTTCAAGTTTCAAGATTTTCAAATAGGAAAGTAAGTATCGCTTCGCCCCATATTCGTCTTTTTACGGTGTCTATACCTATCGACCAAAGTTTTGATACTGCTTTTCGTAAACAAATTAACAGTTTCATTTTCTTGTTACATAACTAGAGGGCTAAATGGAGCATCAATGATAGAGTTAAATGTAAAAAACCTGTTTCTAAAAAAATTCACACAGTTTTTGCAATGCTATTTTTTTCATGCCTCAACCGTAAACAACCGATTTTTGACGTATATCGTCATAATCCATTTCCGAGAATAAAGGTCAAAGGTATGTAAGTGCGATGGTGAATGATGTACCTTTAAACTCTCTTTGTTGATGTGTCAAGCAACTTTTAGTATTACCCTTTTTTGTATTTTCAGTAAATCATAATTAAACTTACTTACGTAAATGCATAAAATGTACCTGAAAAAATAAAGTCATAAAAACTACACACTGAAGCAACAACCTCCATTTTATTTTTCTAGTTGTCTACCTGGTCAGTTTAGATGCGCGTATGGAGCATGCATTCCTGACTGGCAGATGTGTAATGGGAGGAAAAACTGTCCCGACGGTAAGTACATAAAAAATATCTTTAAAATCTTTGTTGAAAAAGCCAAACAGAATGAGTTGATTGGTCTACCTAACCAAAAAACCACGAGTAGTGCATATACTGATGATAGCGTATTGTTTTTTTTTTGCTTTAAAAGGTTCCGATGAGACTGCTGACGTTTGCCAAGATTTTCAGTGCAAGGATACTGAGTTTCGGTGTCGTTACGGAGGTTGCATTCGCAAAACACAAATATGTGACGTGAAAAAGCATTGCGTGGATGGCTCAGACGAGTCTGAATTCCTATGTCTGATAACTCGTGCTAAAATGTTATCAGAATGGGAGAAGGAAGAAGACATTGAAAAACCCAAAAAGACAAATCAAGAAAATCTAACCACATCCAAGCTTCCTAACAGCGTGCTTCCCTCTTCCACATTTAGTCGCTTCTCCCCACTTTCACCAACAAAGACTCCTGTCAAAAACGCTCAGTCAAAAGTCAGCAAGCCATCAACTTCAACTACCGCTGATCTCATCAGTGATAAAAAATCTACAGAAAATGAAGTTGATGCCATTCACGAGCACATGTCCTCATCAGAAACCAGTAACATTTCGCCAAAAGAGCATAACGGAACCAGTCAAGAGAATTACGCAACTCGTAGTGAAAATCCCGAAAACAATATAATGCAGAAAGAAAGTAATTCTAACATGGATGAATCCGTCATCAAAACCGAGAACAAAAACTCAGACATGACAGAGGTAGAGCTACACCACTCAACCAGAGTTTCTGAAATAAGGCAAAACATAAATGTATCTCGGGCTAGTAATGACGACAACGACGGCGTAACAAGTAGCATGTCTGAGCAACCCCAAACAGAACTCAACTCAAAGTCTGATGATGGTGCTCGGCCAACCGTTACATGCGTACTACCGGAAATTCCAGAAAATGCTGATGCTGTTATCTCTAATTGCATGTAATTTCTTTGTAAAACATGAAACACGTGCCGACTATGCATGCTGCTATTTGTTACTAATTGACCAACAACTAATATATTTTAAATACAGGTTTAATCAAAAGCCATGTGAAAGTGGTGTGCGTGAAACATCCGTTGGTACTCAAATACATTACGAATGTGATGCCGGGTACTCACTGTACGGTCCATCGATTATATCCTGTCATGATAATGGTAAATGGTCATTGACGCCTCCGATTTGTGAAGTCAGTAAGTAAAGCCTGTATATTATGAAGTTATCGATTAAAAAGTGGCATTTAAATATAAAAGTTATGGCAAGCATTATTCGTTTTCATCCCAACCCAGTGCTAGACGTTCGATTTGGACTGGGCAGTGTTATCCCCCGGGATTTTAGACCTAGGTGCCCGTCAATCACCTCATCCAAAGGCACTGTGGTTGAATGCATAGACCCAACTGACATGTCAGTCAAAAGCTGCTCAGAATTGCAGAAACCGGGAGTTGAAGCACGACTTAGCTGCAAGCCCTACTATCGACCCGCTGGTGACCTGCCAATTCATTATGAGAAGTGTAGCGAAGAGGGAACGTGGTCCCCTGGAGCCTTTCAGCAGTTTTCTTGCGTTCCTGATTGTGGTTTGTCAGAGGTTCCAAAGACGCCTTTTATTGTCAATGGTAAAAGCATTAAACGTGGACAATGGCCATGGCATGTTGGCATTTACGTAGAACATGAAGGTAATAATGCGTAAATTCATACAAAATATATTTGCATGGACAAATCAGTGCAGTGTTGATGACCGATATATATGCATCTTTCCCATAATTAATACTTCCTTCGCTATATCTGATATTTTCAGGGAATCTAACTTATATATGTGGCGGTGCACTAATTACTGAAAATGCCATTCTAACATCAGCGCATTGCGTTACTCGATTTGGCTCTGTTGTAGATCCGGCCAAATTCATGGTATTCCTTGGAAAACAGAGTATATGTAAGTGGATGAGCCAGTCAAGTCTGTCATTTTTATTAATAACTTCATTAACTTGCATTTGGCAATGATTGTTCCCTGATTTTCCAGCTCTTCCAGACAATGATCCATTTGTTCAGTCTCGACAAATATCAAAAATATTTGTGGACGATGCATTTAACTTTCGGAGCTTAGATTCCGACATTGCCATAATTGCTCTAGAAGTTCCAGCAGTATTATCTTATTTTGTCAGACCTGTGTGTTTTCCGCAAACGTCGAATTCCTTTTTAGAGGAATACCAATTAGCACAGGACAATCTTGGTACAGTTCTGGGCTGGGGAGCAACAGAAAACCAGAGTCTTTCAGAGGAACTCAGAATGACAGAACTGCCAGTGATTTCCCATCAAGATTGTGTGGCTGCCTATAGAGACTTTTTCGCATCTATGACTCGATCAACCAATTATTGTGCAGGATATCTTAATGGCACTAGTTTATGCAATGGTAAACCTTTCTCAAATACCTTATTGAGGTAGAGGTAATGCTTTTACCATAATTCAGTTAAAAATACAAATAATTGTTGTTTTTTTTCGTTGCAGGAGATTCTGGAGGTTTGTTTCCACAAAATGTTTTCATAATACTTTTATGAAATATCCCAAACACTTTTAAATGATATGTAACATGTCACTTTTCATTTGCTTTAGGAGGCCAATACTTCAAAGCGATTGTGAAAGGAGCTACTAGATGGTACATTCAAGGATTGGTGAGTTACGGGGTACCTAAGGAAGGCACTATAAAATGCTCAAGTTCTCATTATACAGTATTTACGCGAGTTGGACGTTACGCTGACTGGATTGTGAGAACACTATCAAGAGAAAATTTGATTTGAATGTGGAAGAAGTTGACTTTTATATAAAAATTCAAAAGATCTCTGTAATTGTATTATAAACGAGTAAATAATGTTGGGAATTATATTCAAGTGCACATGGTACAGAAGAGGAAGAGAGTAAGGACCAAAATGTGATCTAATTTACAAAATGCAAGCTTAAACTTTAAAGTATTAAAAATATAGTAGTAGTGCGCTGAACAAAAGTGCCATATGTAATAAACACCACCTAATTAGATATAAGAAGTCATAAAACTTTTATACTTGTTGTTTACTTGAGAATTTTAACTTTGTGACTAGTGGATTAAATAAATGCAAAAAAAACCTCAAATCTTCTATATATATCATTTCAAGCAACTTTTTTCAACCTACCATGCGCTCTTACATACTTATCTAACACGCTACCACCACTCTATTAGCTCTTTCACCAATTACCATTTCCATTACTAGTCTTTCAATGATACACATTTTGGAAACTGATGATGATTTTCAACACAAATCGTGAATTTCTGATACGATAAAGCAAATGATCGCTTTATTATTCAACTGAATACATCTTAATTCAGGGCTTCAAAACATTATGCCCTTTATAATTACAATTCAATCTAATTTGGTTACAGATGAAATATACTGCACTATGTACCAACTTATTAATAATATTGAATAGCTTTTGCTAAAACACACGATGTCCCCGCTCACTTTCACTACGCTTGACGATTTGATGTGACTAATTTTATTTTTTGCAGTTGGATGACTTCTGATCAGGAGTTTCATCCGGAATAGACTCCAAGCCCTACAAATTAATTAAAATATTTCATTTTAAATGACCTGATACTAATTTGCACGCAGATTATCCTGCCTTACTGCAGAAGTAACGTGTGCAATTAAATTCACTAATTTATAATATTTCGGTGGTTGCTCCCACGAACAGAGAAATTCGAAGGGTGCAACTGCCATATTACTTACTTTAAGATCGTAGGGCGATCCAGTAAGTTGCCTATCCCTCAGGTAGTATTCATATTCGTACGGATGTTCCAGCCGTCTAAGTGTAGGCTAACAAACAAAGCAAAAACATGATTAAAGTCACAAACCGGATCATTTGAATTTGATTTAAAAAAAGTTAAGTTATGCAACACGAAACATTTAAATGTGCTAATTAGTACCTTGCCCAAAAGCAAATATGGAACGAAGGATTGGGCAGCACCACCGAGGCACATGGCCCCAAAAATCACACCAATACTGGGCAAAATTTCGTACCACATTTTTGCAAATCTATTTGCCTCTCTATAAAATTGCAAACACGGACTTCTGAAGCCAAAATTAGTTTAAATTTAGCTACAAGTTCATTGAAATTTCGAACTTCTCCACAGAGTCTCAGATGTTTCACAACAAAAATGAATAGGGTGCCTTGCTGCTGTACTTTATGCACGTTTGTTTGTCAATATATACACTACACACTTTCCATGTATTTGTGTGCTGTTGTGCTTGTGTTGGGTTGTGCATTTGCAGGAGATGTGAGATCCTTGAATGAAATCAGATGTTGATGATGATGCGATAGTCAAAACCAAGCCGTAACCATTTCTAGTCATCATCATCACGAGACATGTGCTTGCAATAAATTTGCAATCAATCAGTTTAGTGCATGAAGCGTTTGTTATTCAATACTTACAAAGCTATGCTATAAATATAGTATCATTATAGATTCAAAATACTTTATTCAATACGTCTGATAAATACCTGTAATTGTTTTTAAATGCAGTCAAACCCTTCAGTTTTTGCATGATTCGAACTAATTAGCGTAATGATTCATGTATGACTCGATGAGTATCTCTTTTCGTTACTAGATGTTACATTAGAGTTTGTTTTGATTTGAATTTAAAAAAAGAAAACGCATTTACTTCTAATGGAGTGTACCGGAGAAAGACCGCATTTGTCTTAACAGTTCTTCGTAGAAATTAAACGATTAGTGTATTTTTGTATTAGTGTTTCAATGTCTCTGTTTCGGGTCTTTGCTCACAATGTCAAATTAAGAGTTCGTCCTGGTGCTTCAATCGCCCGAGTAAGTTACCATATTATAGCGATTTAAAATTCATGTTATTTGTGGATATAATGTAGATTGTTCTTTTTTCGAAAGTTTTCCAATGAGTCTTCTGTGGATGTCAAGGAGGTGTCCATACCAGTGCCATGGGGTAAAATAGCTGGTGAGTTATTATCGATGAATGTATGTTTCTGAGTCTATACAAAGCAAAGATTGAAATAACAAAGATTTTGAATATATTAATTAATAATTAATTTGTGATTAGCTAGGTACTGGAATTCCGGGAAAAATTTGAAACCGATATTGTGTGTACACGGTTGGAAGGATAACGCAGCCACCTTCGGTACAGAGATAATTTGATACGTAATAATTATGGGATATAACATGATGAATGTAGGGAAGGTGAAGATAAGCACATTAACCATATAATATGCAATCTTGACTGCATATCTTCACCTTCCTTGGATGATGTGCTATGGAGGTCATGTTTAGTTTGTGTAATGGTGTAATGTAAACTTTCGTTGATATGACTTCTAGCATGTTGATATAAATTCTTGTACGATAGACAGGTTTGCGGACAGGTTGTGAAATGAGGCGATGATAACGTTTTTATTTAAAAACGGTTGCATAGCACCAAAAACTAAGACTGGAAACATGACCTTCATGACATCATCTTTTGAATCACGTTTCACGTAGCACATGTCTCTACCATAATGATATGTATGTATTAGGTTTAGGGTTCGACGTTTAGAAAATATTGCATTAAAATGATGCCATCGAGTTTCGAAGGTCGTCGGGGTTCTTGAAGAAAGTAGATTTTTATCGAAAACCAAGAAACTGAAAATTACTTTTACAGTTGTGAAACACACTTTTTTCTCCAGTGATTATATACATGCCAGTCACTGCTGCTGGCCGTCATTCATGCAAGTGTTTGAGAAATGATCCTTCGAATTCGGAAGTTGTCTGACTGCTGGTCAAAAGCTTCACCGTATTAAATAAAAGGCGCACGATGACTGGCATAAGATTTTCTAACGTCCTGGGACACCCGAGTCGCATGAGTTTGCCATACACCATGAAAGAAGTTATTAACCATTGGCATGTACACGAATCGTGTAACACGATCACCAATGCTTGGAAAACCGTGTGTTTTAGATTTTCTCTCTGATTTCTTGGTTTCCGACAAAGTCAAGGAAATCAGCAAAACGTTTGTTTAGGGAGAGATGGTTCTACTGACCTACTGATGACTTCATAAACTCAATGGCTTCGTTTTAAAATGCAACTTTGTTGACCACTCGCAGCTTAAACGTATTATGTTGCTCTATTCCCATCTTTAGACACATTGCTGCCATTACTGGTGAAAGAAAATCCTCAGTATGAATTTTTGGCCATTGATATACCTGGTCACGGAAGGTCTTCAAACTATATTTAAGCTTATCAGCATCTAATGAATTAATTATTTAATCTAATTATTTCTTGTTACAAAACAGGTCTTCGCATTTTCCTCCCGGAATGATCTATGGGATGGCAGACATTTTTTTACTTTACAAGAGAGTTTTGAAATATTTTAACTGGGAAACCATCCGAATAATTTCTCACTCCATGGGCGCACAATTTTCTTTCCTATATGCCGGTAATTTTATATAGCTTACAAATCACTTATCCACTCATTCACAAATGTCTCGGGAGCACAAAATTTGCCAATTCTGGTGACCCTAAAAAGTTAGTGGGTAAAAAACCCCAAAAGCCCTCTTTTTTCGGAAGCATTCTCCCAACTTTTAAATCCCTGAGTCTGCTTATCCCTCCTGATCATGGATCTAAAAACCCTGGGAGCGCTGCTTCCATATAATAATCTGCTCCGTAATAATTTCCATGTCTGAAACTTTAATAATAACATTCAGGCCTTATTATTACAGGAACCCACCCAAATGTTGTGGAAAAACTGGTGAGAAAACTTTCAAATGATTGTTCTCTATCTGTAAGGGTAACTTTTGGGCTAAAATTTTAAAAAGGTCTCTTTTTGTACCAATCTGTACCAAAACCTTTTACATGGCATACACATAGCATTGGTTCAAAGATTGTTTTTAATTTAGCCAAAATATTGCCCTTATTAAGAACAGTCCTTTTGTATAATTTACCAATTTACCATTTAGGTCAATTCGATTTAATGTTTGCCTTCTTAATATTGCATGTGTAATCAGGTTGCAATTGATGCCCTATCACCCGTGGTGCTTACTAAAAAAGATACTCTTAATGTGATACCAAAAATGACGCACGATATTTTAGGATTTGAAGAAAAGCTGGAAAAAGGTTTCCGCCCCACCTACACATATGATGAAATTGTCCAAAAACTTGTAACAACTCACATTGGAGGAATGGATGCCAAATCATGTGAAGTACTCATGACCAGAGGTATTGAGGAGCATCCTGCTGGTTCTGGAAAATTTAGGTTTACACATGACATTCGTGTTCATTATATGCCAATACTAGGTGTGTCATCACGTCAGGTAGCCTACGTTATGGAAAACTTCAGGTATTACCATCATCAAAACTGTATGACCGAAAAAAAAATTATATATAGTGTTTAGGTATTAAAATGACTGTATCTTTATATTCCTATTTCAGGAGCGACATATTACGAATCAAGGCGTCTGACGGAGTAAAGTACACACAAGAATTTATCAGGGAAAATATGCAAACCTGGTTAGCTTATGATACAACACGGAAACCAAAAGGAAATATTGTTAGATTTGTAACAGTTGAGGTAAGTCACCAGAAAGATTATGCTACTTCTCTAATCTCTTTGAGCTTTGAATGAATGGCACAATTATGCAAAATCAGCCTACAGATTTTCGGACGAATACTTGTCTTTTTAAAAGGCAAGTTCTGACTTTTTCAAATTTTATCTACTATTGCAGGGCAAACATCATCTTCATTTGATAGATCCTCATAGTGTTCTACCTCACATAACACGGTTTCTTGCTGAAGAGAGACCTTCTGCACCGCCCCCAGTACATGACGGAAGCTGAATTTTATAATAAGCGTTTAGTTTAAAGTAATGGTGCCATTGTATTTGAATTCCTAAGCAAAATTAAACTTCACATTTTTTTTCAAAACATGTGAGCATGTCCAACATGCACAAGTTATTCTCTTAATGATTTAATACAGTTCATAGTTCATGTTCCAATGTTCCTACTTCTTGCATACAGATACATAATAAGATGGAGTACTCGTTTATGCAAATTAACCATATTTATCAACTCATGATGCTAGAGCTAAATTATCACGTCTCGTTACAAAATGGCAACGGCCAATTTGTTGGATGTATCACGTTGCCCCAACCGAAAGTAAACCCAGTCTTGGCTTCGTTTGACTCGAGTGCTGTGTAAAGACATTAAAAAGCACGTAGAGAGACCAGATAACTCATATATTTCTCTAACAACTCCACGTTCATACTTATCACTGAAAAGATTTGTCTTTCTAATTTTAACAACAATACAGTATTTTTCAAAATGATAAAAATGCGAGTATTATTAAGTGGGTGGTTTGCCAAGCGGTTGCTGGGTCTGTGTATTTTTGCGTTCGTTATTCCTCAAGCCATTCAGTTGCTTCAGCGTCTGTTTTGTGCAATCGTAATTATTATACTCTGTTTCCTGATATTTGAATTATGCATCGTGTTCGTCGTAAAAGTATGGTTTCCCCACAAAGTTAATGTCTCCCATGTCCTTGAATGGACGCTTAAAGCTCTCCTGGGTATCGGTCACTCCCTCCTAAATGTAGTGTGCCATCTCCTTTATAGTCTGTTTGATCTAATGTTTGGACGAGTTTTTCAAGGTAGCCAAACCTTTCGTCAACAAGAACAGCCAGCAGGAATAAGGTAATTAACCATAATGTTAACTGTGGAGAACCGAGAGTTCGGACTATGACATAACGCGTTGCATTATTTATGAGCATAGCATGATCAACAAAGAATACGTTTGGAAATGCGTGGTGATATTTACATTTTATAATCATTATTCCAGGAAAAATTCAACTTCCAATTCAGCCTCAGATCAGATTAAACTATTGTCGAGGAATGGGCATGGATATACATCAATGGCACGAATTGCTATGAATAACTCAGCAAATAAACCCAACAGACCAGCGCGCTTCAGTCTTTGATGATGCATTCAACTTTGAGGAGTGAAGAGTGAATACCAAGATGCGTTCGAGACTGGATCAACTCAAGCACGTGTACAAAACAGCGACGTTACTCATTGAAGAAAAATGACATTTTAACGATCGATAGAACTACCTCAGTACCAACGTCATTGTCTTCATTAAAGATACTTGGGAAGATTCCTTACATATCAGTTAAATAAATATGCACAGACTTATGGAGCAAAATAATAGAGAATTAGTTTTATCTCTACACTTAGAGACGTTTTTTGATCACAATAATGTAATTAAATATTTTTTTATCTACAGAAGGATTTCTATTCGTCAGGCAGTGTAATAATCAATATCGTTTTAAGTGTGTCTCTTCCTTTTTGTCTCATTTTTCTTTGTTTTCTTAGTTTGTCTTTAATAAGTTCCCCAATAACAGCTATCAAACAGGAAATTATTGATTTCTACAAAGTATTATCACTGTATAAATATTATAATTTTATCATAAGACCAATAAAATTCCATCTCTCTAGTAATACTCATATTTTATTGTTTGTGTATACTGGGAAATGCTGCTTTGATTACTAAATATTTGTAGCGTGATTATTAAGAAGTTATTATCCTTTTTGACATGCATGATGGCTTAAAAAACAAAACATTTTTTTGCAACACAGCAAATTTGTTAGCATAAAAAACTGATCAACCAGAGATAAACTTCTGGCATCATCAGTGGAAATTTTCTACAACTTCTGCATAAGCTGTATTTACGTTTCATTAAACTTCATAATTAAAAACAATATATGCAAATATTTATAATATGAAATGAAACAAGTCGTAATTAGTGGATTAATTTTTGAAAGCAAATTGCAAGTTATTAGTGAAAATGGCATAAAAACTAAAACATAATACCGAATTGCCAACCACACGCTTAGAGTCTAAAACGAAGAGACAAGAAGCCATATCACTAACTAGTACTAACTTGGCTTGAGGGTTTTCTGCTCAGTTGCGGAATATCATAAGTTACGTATAAGCGTCCAGCATATGTACACAACCTAATTTCCTTTTTATGCTATATGATTTTACCTCTCCTTAACAGAACATACATACCTATACACATTTCATATATTTGTAGCATTAAGTAATTGTACGCATTTACAAGAATCAGTCTCTAATGCCGAGTCTGCTATTCTGTATATTTTACAAATTAAGTAATCTATGCAGCGTAATGGTATATAATAATGAAAATCATATGCGGACTCTTTTTTCCCAGAGAGAAGTGCGGAGGTAGTGTAAGTCTATGCAAGGTGCAATGTTTCCACTTCCAGTAACTCCAGTTTTATTAAAACATACTCGCATTTTCTGAAGTACTTGTTGAAGAATCAAGCCATGAAAGCAATGAACACACTGCACTAGAATGAATAGTTTACTTTCACTCATTACTTCAAGTATTTGTTCCACCCATCAATTTCACTAATTTACATAGTTCATATTGCAGGAACTTTTATATAAACGAGCATAAAGTCATTTGAGCATTGCAACTTTTCCCTTTTGAGTTGAGAAAGTAATACAGCATTTTGAAAATATTGGATGGAGTGCATTTTGGAAATATAGACAAAAAATGTCATCATAGAGTCGTCTACATATATATTATTACTTTCACAATTCGTAGACATTCACTCCAGGAGATAAAAATTGTCCCCGAGTGATGAAACATGAAGCCACAAGAAATTCGGTTTGTGAAAGGATGGGTGCGGGTGGTGAAACAAACAAAAACGAAAGAAAGTACTACTTGTGGTTATGCATGCAGAAAAAGGAGAGAGAAAGGATGATTTGGTAACATCACAGTCACAGTGCTCAGCATCTACATGCACTTATGAAGTATTAGCTTACTACTTAAAATAAAACAGAATCCGAATATATATGAATTGTCTATGTCTGTCCGTTCTTCCAACGTGGTGTAATAATCGTAATTATGCTTCAAAAGTTTAAAAAAAGAAACCTTGCATCAGTATCTAATAAAAGAATTGAGTGTAAAATAAACACAAACATTAGATTCAAAATGGATTTGTGCATTTACTTTCCATCCATATGCGTCATAAAATAATATTCAAAGCTTTAAAATATAATAGTAAAACGCGATGCTACGTAGCCGTTGGAGTGGGGCTTAAAAACTCACGACGCTCCAGCCCAAAACTATTAATGATGGCACATAAAGTGTGAGGGAATGAAAGCAGCACATTTAACAGAATAGGAAAAGCAGATATCAAATACGCACTTCAATGTAACTCGGGTCAATCTGAGACTCCAATAGGCTCTAACTTACATCGCCTAGTACAATGAGAGCTTTCTACCACTTTCTGTCTTAATTCTAATGATGCAATTCTGCTATTTTCATACATTTTGATTGTCATTAGGATTAGGTAAGACCTATCTCGAAATTTATTACACAAACTATGCTGCAAAACTTCCTCGGAAATTAATATATGTACATAGTTGTAGGTTGAATAATATACAATGTGTATATATATATACATCCTACCTGTGCTTCCTTTTACTTCAACACTTTCATCTACTTTGAATACAGATTTAGAAATACCATAAATATTTGCCATTTTTCTTTTTGTGTGTAATTCAACATAACATTTGTAATGAGTTCCATTTAGTAACATTGACTCTCTGCCTACGTTTTCCTGAGGTGTCTGAGTGTGGCGTAGTGTTCATATCTCCCTAGACTCAGGTGTTGCCAGCTCCTTAATGGTGATTCATTGTGATATTTTCATTTGCAGAGTAGGAGTATTGTAATGAATAAATCATCTAAAAACGAGTCGTCGGAGGAAGTAATCCCTAAATTCTAAAGGTTTCACGGGCATATTTGCCGATTCGTTGAGTACACGTAATTCCGGGGGAAATCACAAGAAGCACCAGAATGACAATGACATCAACTTGGTTTTTATCTAAATTTTACGACTTTCTACGTGCAACAAGCAGCCATTGTACTACGTACCATTTTCTCTTACATTTTTTGAGTAGACGGTGATAAAATATAAAGATATGGAGTAAAGTGAATTGATGAAGTATTTATAGTGTCGTTAATATACATACTTGCAATATGGTTGTGTGTCGACACATTTATTATGTGAGAAAGAATAAAATTGTGTGTTTACACGTCTGCCTGGTTCTTTCCAATTCTGATGATTTCGTTTTACGGTTGTTGTTTGCTGGTTGGAAAAGAATAATAGCAGATGTGAGAAAAAAAGAAACGGTTCTTTGATTCCCTTTTGGAGAGGAAGGGGTAAAGAGGGAGAAAGGAGAAGAAAGAAGCTTTTCTATTTCCGATCCTGTACTAGTTTACAAAACCACAAACTTACTCCTACTTTAAGAAGATATCCAAACTAAATAAAGTTGCGTGTGAAAAAGGAAGAGTTGCTACTCTTTCAACATCAAGCATTTTGTTAGATCTGTCTTCTTGTTTGTTGCGAACAATACTCGTATGAATAAGGAGAATAAAGGGAAGAAACAGGTTGGTCGGTAGAACTCCTGAAATCCAATGAATTCCTTTACTCCTTATTTTTCTTTTTCCATCGCTTCTCCAGTTTGTATTGAGAAAGAAAAGGAGACTTGACTGGCTTTACTTGTTGTTAGTAATAGGAAGCTTTTCCATCGTTCGTCATCTTGAGAGCTGGCTGTAGCTCATATATACATTATGTAACATACACCCTCATGTCCGGAGAAAGTGCGAAAGTACGTATGTAATCCTCTCGAAATAATAACGTATCTATACATTTCATCATGATCCATGGGCTTTGTGATTGTAGCAGAAATAGTTGTTAAAACGGAAACTGGCAGCTTTCCCTCTCCTCAGTGCTGGTCCTCAGTCTGATCTGGTTGTGCGAGGAACTAGCTTTGTGTCGACTCTGTGGTAAAAGAAACTGTTGCATGTTTCCTGAAAACTGAACTGTAATCCTCCTGTATGCATCTTTTTAGTCATCAATTAAAAAAAAATATATAACATTATTTATCAAATTGGAATTTCCAGTAAGCTTGCAACGAAATCATTTATTTATCAGAAAAAACACTGAATTGGCTAAACACATTTCAAAATTTCGTAATGCTCTCGAGCATAAAAGTATGTATAAAATGTGAACAGTTCTAATTTATTTTTGCGTCTTTAAATAAAATGAACTAGTTATTGACTAGCTTAACAAACAATTTGGGTCCATTACGTTAAAAACATGAAACGCTTGTTTTAACGAGAAGAGAGAGAATATCAAACCAACATTAAAGTTACTGGAAATCATAAATCATAATTCAGTTTGCACTACAATTAACTTGAAAATGAAATGGACAAATCTGACTGAATTATATACAAATACCAAGTCAAGTGAAAGTCGGTGAAAGAGTGAAGGGGTTATAAAACATTGAATTTTCTATAGTAAAAATGAGTAAAGTTGTGGAGTATGTTGGTGTTTTCCATCTCATAAAAGACCGTGTCAAAGAAACTTGGACACAATTTTGGACAAACTTTACGAGTCCCGATGATGAGAGTGGTGGGGCAAGAGATTCACAAAATGAGCACGACGTCAATTTGCGGAGTAGAGTGAAAGTCAAGCTAGAAAAATTAAGACAACAGTCAATACGAGCTATTGACAATTCCTCTACTGATCAAGATGATTACTCTCATTTGACAAGGTGAAGTTACATACATGTATATTTTCGCATGACCTAACAGTAGATGGAGATTTAATCTAATCAAACTTTTATAGCATGAATACTATAGTGTAGTCCCAATCTTTGACTATTAACTGATATAAATAATAATGACAAACATAATTCATAATTCCAGATCCAAATCCAGAAAAGAACTTATGCAAATTTCTGCTGCTGTGATGGGAATCGAGTTTTCCTATGCCGCAGAAACAGCTTTCGTTTCACCACTTCTTCTGAGCATTGGACTGCGTCATCGTCACATGACACTGATTTGGTGCTTGAGCCCTTTGGTAAGTATATGCAGGATACGATCTTTTGTGTGGGTTTTCAAAGAATATCGTAATAATAATACAAAACTTAAAATGTAATCTACTAGTTGGGATTCTTCATCACGCCAATCCTTGGGAGCTTAAGTGATGGTTGTCGCTCTCAACTTGGAAGGAGAAGACCTTTCATTATACTTCTTTCAATTGGAATAGTCCTTGGTCTGATTCTAGTCCCAAATGGAAAAACAATTGGCCGGATGCTTGGAGATACGTACAGTGACGACGAGCCTCCGGATTTAAAAGGCTCCTCGGAAATGGCCACTCATTTGTTGATGACTCCACATTTTTCATCTAGCAAAGACTCTCCCACAAGTGAAACTACACAAACTCCATATCCACCATCAGAGCCATCCTCATTCTCTGTCCCAGTTTCCGCCAATAGACAGGATTTGTCGGATTGGAAAAAAAGTTTCAACTATTCCACGGAGCAAAGTTTTGAGAATTCTACTTTTGAGAGTGAAATTCCTCCGGAAGAAGAACCAAAGCTTGCTTACAAATTGCATTCTTCGAAATATGCCCCCACTGAGTACGATCATGGCTTCAGAGCTTGGAACTCTCTCACTCACAAGGATCACGATTTGGAACAGAAAGAATTTTTGAAAGACATTGCAAAAAGGGATAAAAGTCGAAAAATTAATCAGGAGGAGCTGGAGAACCTAGTTTCCCAAGCTATTGATGGAATCAGTGACGAAGAAGAAGAAAACGAAGAGGGTCTCCAGGAAAGCCCGTCTGTTGTAAGTAAAAACAACGCTAGTAGGGTGGAGAATAACATATCAAACCAGAAAAGCATTACATCTTCTTCACTCCAACTGCCAAATAACGATGAAAATACCACAAGGAGTAAAGCAGTGGAACAGTCTGTACGCTCCAAAAGATTAGAAGCATCTGAAGAAGACTCTGCAAACAAAGGGGGAAGCAGTAACTTTGACTCTGGGAATGAAGATGCAGTAAAGAGTCATCCGGTAAGACGACTTTGATTCTTAATATTTCATCCGCATGCATGACGGGGAATTCATTTTTTATATTTTCAGTGGGGACTCGTGTTCACAGTGATAGGAACCGTGCTACTGGATTTTGACGCAGATGCTTGTCAAAGTCCGTCAAGAGCTTACATGCTGGACGTCACAATACCAGGCAAGTCTGCAATTAATCGAGTACATACATTTAGACAAAATGCATTTAGATAGTTTTAGATAAGACCATGTAGGAGATTCTTAATGCCGTAGTGCAGTCAATGCAAAGTATCACTTTGCCCCTGTTTAAAAAGTAGTTCTGCTAAGCAGAAAGCAGAATATATTGTTTATTTATTCATTATTTGAAAGAGTTAAGCTGCTTCATTGATTCATCCATGAAGTCAATCATATCTGAAAAAGATGCTAGTGATATATATAGCTCTGCATTCTGCATGAAGTTTCAAAGATAAAAACTAACAGAATTGCACTTTCAGAGGATCACGCAAAGGGTCTAAGTACTTTCACCATTATGGCTGGACTAGGAGGTTCAATTGGATACTTTCTAGGAGCACTTAACTGGGAAAATACACTTTTAGGTAAGCGAACACTTATCCAAAATAAATAAATAAACACAAAAACTAAGTAAGCACATCAAGATGAAGAGAACATAATATAGCGAAACTTTCAAGCAAGAAATGGAAAATTTTTCCAGCATTCAGTGTAAACAATGCGTACATTTCAGCACAAACAAACGCAAGTAGCATGACCACTCTATGAATCTCCATCATGATGATAGCGAGTGAGTCTTTTTCCTCGCCTCGTCGAAAAGATGAAAGCGAAATGTCAAGAAACTAGAAAGTTTTCTTCCCACATACGCTGAAGAGGGATTGATTTTATATGACTACAGACATACAAACTAATACTCGGCCATACCCCTGTAAAGCAAGTAGAGTGTACAATATTGCTTTCTCCGCTGCCGCGACTTATTTTGGTCACTTCAATCCGACACATATTCCCCAAAGAGCATCATGTTTCAAATTGAAATTGCAAATGCAAGCAAATAATACAATCTCATTCTCATGTTTGTTTATCAAAAGGCCAATTCTTTGGTGGACATGTCAGAGCTGTTTTTACACTGGTCTTGTTTATCTTCATTGCGTGCGTGATAGCGACGATACGAAGCTTTAAAGAAATTCCAATGGATCGCTTGTGGGCAAACAAGCCGGGTGGTGGAGGATTAGGTACGACAAGTGGACATGTCACTGGATCCCTGTCGAGTGATCCTAAGCCAAAGGTAAATATTGCTAAATTGAATTTAATTCTTCATTTAAATCCTCTCCTACTTGAGGACACAACTAAACCATACAACTCAACTTATTTATACAACTTCTAGCATTCTCTCTAAATTAAATTCTCTCTAAAATGAAGCATGTTGTAAAATTATGATGGCTTGAGATTGAGAAACAATAATATGGTGTGATTTAGATTTTATGAATACATTTATTTTACTGATTTTTCTGCACATCATACATAGGTATGCATATATTACTCCATCACATATTAATACATTCAGATTTGTGATTGAATTTTGTATCCTAGAATAATCCTCATCATACAGATAAGCACTACGCAAGACTAGAAGATGACTCGGATCCAACAAATAATCCGTGTGATGATCACAGCACGATAACGCAGAGCCAAAAATCGTATGGAACTATACAGGAAACATCATTCAATGCCACACCACAACAGGGCGATCATGTACTTAAGCTGCATTTCATTGTCTTTCTGATTGATTATGTCCACCAAAGACAAATGTGCCATGACTTTTCAAAGTTGCATCTTAATTCCATATTTTACTAAATATTTTCATAATGGTCTGGTGGTAACTATTTGTAGGTGATCCAAAACATAGTAAGCGATGGCCCTGAGGAAGCACCCACATTTCGTGAGTATGTGAAAACGATAGTCAAGCTGCCACGATCTCTGCAATGGCTTTGTGCAACAAATTTCTTTTGCTGGATGTCGCTGGTATGTTACTCGTTGTATTTCACGGATTTCGTCGGGGAAGCTGTGTTTGGAGGTGATCCAACAGCTCCAAGAGGTTCTCCACTCAAAGAAACATACGATGAAGGAGTGCGATTCGGCTGCTGGGGAATGTCTCTGTATTCCCTGAGCTGTTCAATCTACTCATTATGCATTGAATCTCTCGTCAACAGATTTGGGTACCAATGGAATAATGCATTTTAAAATCCTTACATTTTTTATTTATCATTCATTCAGTTTCCAGCTAGAACCAAGCAACTTTTGGTCCCTCAACCCCAAATTCATTAAATTTAATGTCATGTTAGCATTAAGGTATGCAGAAAAACATAAAATCATTGAAATAATAACTTTTTTGTGATTCGTATGGCAGAGCTCGCCGTGTCTACATTTATGGCCAACTTGTCTATTCTGTGGGTATGGTATTTATGGCGATTGCAAGACACCCAGCGGGTGTAATAATTTTTTCCTGGACAGCGGGGATCATGTATGCTACTTTGTTTACCATGCCTTATCTTTTGGTAGCAAGATATCATGCAGCAGAAACGGTAATTCGATACAAAGTTGTTATTTCAAACGTTTTTCTTTTTCTACTAATGTGCAACATCCTAATTACTAATGTTTCATAATAAGTATATTCTTCCTTTACACTACTATCAGCTATGCATTCTTTAAACAAATCATATTATGTTGAAAATTTATTTCGATTCCACAGTTTGACGTTGATGTAGACGATATGATGGAGAAACAACCACAGATGAGGGGCCTTGGTACTGATGTGGCTATTGTCTCATCAATGGTTTTCTTAGCCCAAATTACTCAGGCATTAACTCTTGGAACGATAGTTACTGCGGTGGGTTCTACCACAGCTATTGTCTGCGCTGCGGCTGTGTTTGCTTCATGTGGGGCAATGTGCGCCACGAAGGTGCTTTACCTAGATCTTTAATGTTGTCGACATTTTAAAACGTTTTCTTACTTTAAAGATGACAAACCTTTATGCTATTGTAACCAATAATTCTTTCATAAGTTTACACCGGCACGTGTTGTAGAAAATACAGATATTTCATATTGCCGTAAATAATTATGTGTATTATGAATAAGTTTAACGAATTCAATCATGTGACATGTGTACTTGGTTTAAACTAAACAATTAATACGCGAGTAGTGCAGTTGCAGTTTGATATGTGTAAGTAAGGACAAATTATTTAGTTATGTTGTCATTCAAAAAATTTGCATTTTAAAATTAAAATTAATGTTTGAATCTGAATGCACATATGACTATGGCTTTGCTGTGTTAATTTCTTATTCAATATACGTGGGAATCTGCAACATTCGTCAAATTGTTTGACTCTTTCTTTCTTCACCATAGTCTTTAATCTCACTGACCTTGGAATACGGACAATCAAAGCCACAATCAATGGTAAATAATGTCAATTTTCGTGTGTCAATGTGCGGTAACGGTTTTCTTTTTTCACTACTGCAAATTAGCAGTTTGTTTTTTTTCCTCAACTCAAATAATCCTCAAACAATTTCCAAAACAATGCTATATGTATATCGATCCAATACAAAATGTCTGAGAAGCATAAAATAACGAGGCAGCTTCTGATGCACCAATATAATGGAAATCAAAATAGGATTGGTCAAGCATTAGATTTTTATTGCATATTATTATGGTAAATTTTGGTATTTCGATTCAGAAATGATCCGACAGAATTGGCAAGAGTTAGAGAAAGATTAGGGTTCTAAATGTACATGCCATTCAAAATAGCAGACGTATACAACATAACTGTTATCCGACAGGGTTCCCAGGCATCCCTCCTCCTGGGATTGAAGATTGCGTAGTAGTGGTAGTTTGTCCAGGTAAACCGTCCATTGATACGCCAGGAATTGTAGCAGGAGTGAAGGTCGCTTGTGTTGTGGTTGTTTGTCCGGGTGCATCAACAGTAACAGAAGGTGGACTATCAGGACTACATGGATCTTGACCTGTTGAAGCAGTTGGCGCCGCAATGCCTCCCGGTGAACCAGGTGCTGATGGTGTTTCCGAACAAAATCTGCATGTTTTTGGGCAGCTAGTATTCATTGCATCCTTCATTGAGCAACACATGGCCAGATAACCGGAACAGTTGGGAATCTTGTCCTCACATCCTCCTTCATCGTTCAAGGCAGACAGTTGGCTGGCACACAAAAAAACTACAATGACGATGCAAGTAAACGGCTTCTCTTCCGATAGAAGTTTTAACATGGTGAAAGTTTTCGTAGGTATTTTTCAGTTATCTACGCTGTCTCTTTAAGAAATTTCGTTTCTAACAAATTCAACAATAGATACCTGCGGTTTTTTAAACCTCACAACTAGGAAGTAACTAGCTGACTGAAGAATTTGCAAAGGATGCATATGGAATTAAATAGTCTGCAAATAAATCTCAAAAGTACATGGAGTCTACTAATGTCAATCAGTCGCATTGTTCTAAAATGTTTCATTGACAGATTGACTATCATCCTGGTACTTCTAATATACAAGACAAGGAAGGATGTGCTCTTTATTCAATCAGTATTTTTCAAGTTTTGCAACAAACTTGATATAAAACCAAAAACCAGGTCAAAGCAATAACAAATCCATGTAATCAGTTAAACTGACTGACATGTTTTGTATGTACTTGCAAAGTTATTGAGCTGTTTTTCTTGCAAAATAAACCTTGACTTGAGTTACGCTTTTTTATTGAATATGTAGAAATGAAATAAGTGTACACTATGAACCGCACGTACTTAAACACAATCATAAGAGAAAGCTTAACTTCATGAATCATGGTTCATGATGCAATAAATTTAAATGAGACCTTGGCGAACTAACCAATAATGCAATAATTGCCATTGCATTCTGGTATTTGAAATTCTGCATTCATTTTATTTAAAAATCTAACCTTATCCCCAATCTCGAACATCGTGAACTGACATAACTTCAATTCAAATATCTCTTTCTCATCTCCAAATTTAAAAACATGTATGAGTAATCTACAGCAATCCCTTCTGAATTTCTGGAAGCAAAGAAAATGGCTTATTAGTTTTGATAAATTGATGACAATGCTAATTTGGTAATTAGTTTAACTGATGATGTAGATGCTATGCTCAACTCCAACAGTACCGAAATGCAGCAGAAGCTATGCGTCAAAATGCCCCAAACACTTGTAAGTAAGCCCCTGCTCCTATTGGTTGGTTGGGTGGAAGAACAAAGACGGTGTAATGAGTAATACGCCCGTATTCCATCGTGTATGGCGATAGGAATTTGAGAGGATAGTGAGTGAAGGCAAACAAAGAAAAAGTGACAGTTGTCCAGTTTTCCTCGATTGTTTTGGTTTGGATGTTGTTTGTTGTCAGAAATTTAATCAAGTCTCAGCTGAAGGGAACTTCAACTTTGGTACTGCACTGTACTCCTGATTATAATTCTTCTTCTAGATGCAATAATTGCCAGTGATTTTTAGTAAAAATTTGTGTGTTCAGTCATTGCCTTTGCGTTGTGCATTTACGCTTTCAACTTTGATATAAAGATTGACCAATTTGCTGATTTTGGTGGAATTTTAAATAAGCTCTAATCTAATCCATCATCAGATTATGATAGATGGATTTGTTTAAATTCCAGAGTTAGTTTGTGGTTGGGCTGAAGTAGTGAAATCCTTGACCCTACGAGCATTTTTATTTTGCTCGGTCTACGGTTTTAACGGTTAGCGTGGTTGGAAACAAGTCGTAAAAATGGTGCAGCAAGATGTAGATGAAAAGCTAGAAACCAATCTTTGCGACCTGCGGGTGGAACCACTTTCTGGAGTTCATGTAAATGATGCTGCAGCCATATTACAATCAAGGGGAGATGTGTCTGGTAACAACATATTTGAAATTCTACCACGATTTTCTATCGGAGCTGGGGATGGTAATCCAAACTGGGATCGTCAGTATACAAGAAGGAGAGATGAGGTATTATTATAGTTAATGATTGTGAACCGTTCATGGGGCACAGAGAATCGCAAAATCATCATCAATCAATTACTTTTCTATGTAGGTACTTACCGTTACAGGAGGAGGCAATGTTACTGGAATTCTAGTAGGATGTGAACTGTTGGCGTTTGATCGTGATGAAGAAAAACCTTTGAAACAATTGCATTTCTCCGGGAATGTTGATTTTATTGTTTGGAGGCGATCTATTATGCTTATTGGGTTATCGTCATCAGAACTTCTTCTAGTTGATCCAAGTACTTATGACATAATCTTTCGTTGGTCAGTAGCTGTATTTCTATTTCTGCATTGAATTTGGTAGTTTTGTGGTGGGTGTGAAAATCTTCAATTCATTATTTGGTTGACTTACGTTTGGGAATTTAGGCAAGCTGTTGCAAATTTGGATGGCCAGAAGCGTTTCTTTGTGGATGCGTTCATACATTCCAATCCTGACCCCACGAAAATTGATGTCATTGTTGTGGCTAGAGACGGTGTAGTGTATACTTTTAGAGACATATCGTTGTCGGGTGGAAGCCTGGATGCTACACAAGACCAAAATGTTTCTGTGGATGTAGATTTGGGATCCATCCACACCGTCCCAAAGATTATCATTGAAATAAGCTCAAAGGTAACATTTTTATTTTTGTTATAAATTATTATACTACTACTTTGGGATTAGTTGCTTGAAATCAGTTGTTAACTTAAGAAACTGGTATGCCATTTCTGTCATTTGTATTTGATAGATTTCTTGTGTGTGTTCTCCAACGAGGGACACAGTAATTGTTCTCGAAGAAAACGGAGACATTTCGATCACTGAATTGCCTCCCAACCCACTGAATTGCACCATAATTTTAAATGTTTTTTACAATATTGACATGGCCTTATTAAAGGAAAATGTCATTCCCAAAAAATTGGTCACTTTTGACGGGTAAGCAATTGAATCATTACTCCTTAATCATGAAATAAGTAAAGACAACTCTAATGTCATTAATGATATGCTTTGGTGAAATTTTCAGAACGTTTTTCGTACTACTATCAAATGGAATGCTGGAAATACTTTTCCAGGAATTTCTTTATCGTGGTGCACCGCTATCACTACCAGCATCAGGTTCCTGGGTTCATGACTTTTCTCTCGTGAGGAACGACAATGAGGGTGTAGTAAAACTCTGGGTGCTGTACAGTGTGAAGTCAGAATCGAAAACGGAAAATTTCGTTGGTATATTTGGCGGGCCAGCATTTACTTTAGAGTTTAACTTCCAACTTCCCAATCTCAATAAGTCTATGGAATCGTCGGGATTTAAATTTCCAAAAAATATAAGCCCTACTGAAGAACCAAGTAGCATTGTGGAGATGGCCTCAGAAAACATTTTCATGTATCACATTCTGGAAACATCAACTGATATTACGTTGCAGAAACTACTATCCAGGGGAAAATATTTGGAAGCTGAAGACTTGGCGAGAAATTATGGTAAAGATTTGGACATTGTTCGTAAGGCAGAAGCACGTGAGAAGTTGAGCAAATTAATTGCATCTCCTGACGAAAATCAATCTTTAGGTAAGCATATCATTAGTGTAACCCTATCTCAAAAATGGTTGTATTTGTTGTACCGTTTATGCAAAATAATAACTTTATGTTTTATTGCAGAACGCATTTGGAGCGAGCTTTTAAAATTGCTCAATGAAATCAATGACGCTGAATTTGTTTGCAAGTTTTGTGTGGATGCAAAATTACATCGAGTGGAATGGGTGAAAGAAATTCTAGGGTTGGGAAAAGGGCGTGTATCTAATTGCCAAAGTACTTCCGCCTCCCATCTTCTTCTGATGACGTTAAAGAAATTTTACACGTTTGAATTAGTACATCCCTCGGGAACCATAAAAGAATGGATTTCTTTTATATCGCCGGATAACACAATGTTCATACAAAGCATGAAGTTCCTTCAAGACGTAAACCCAATTTCCTAATTTTTCGTCTTTGACTATAACAATTTTTTTTAGCTATTATATTACAAAAAATTAGTCGAGTTCAATTACTTTATTGGTTCTTTTCCAGCACGAGTTTGAAAAATGTGAACGAATCTGGAGAAGACATTCTGATGAATTTATACCTGAGATTTTGTTGGAAGAATTTCTCCCATTCTTCAACATTTTGTTTGATCACCAACTCAAGACACCACAATCTGTCTCACTTCTCAAGACAATCTTACCATTCGCTGTGGACAAGCTTGCACAATCCACTAGTGCCAATCCACAAGATCCGCAAGAAAGTTTTGGAATGAAAAAAGTTGATATTTTGCTTGGAATTGTTCAGCGGCAGGTCTCCACGCTGGAAAGTCACATAGAGTGGCCATTAAACGCGTTGAAATTCATAAAAGTCCTTATAGCAGTAATCCAGGAGGAAATTAAACGTCTTGAAACGACACGAACGGAGCGGGAATCAGTATTAAAAAAGAAAAGGGTCATCGTTCAGTACCTGAGTGATAAGTTGATCCGTCTTGAGCAGATCTTGGAGGAGTTGGCAGAGCTGAAAAGAAATCACAGCATTCGGATTTTATTTCATGATTATACAACTGTGAGTTGATTTTCCTGCTCATTGCGCATTTCAGAGCACATTGCTCAATACGTTACATAATTAACTATTAGTAGCTTTATAAAAGTATCATATCTAATTTTGCTAACTATGTTGAAATGTTTCGTAGAATGATATTCCCGAAGTTGTAAACAAGCTACTCTACAAGTTATTAAGTCAAGAGGAGGTCGAAGGCTTTGTATCAAAATACTTACGACCTTATGCCGCACGAAAGCATCTGGATATTGATAATTGGTTTGTTGAACACATCAAGGTATGTAACTCTTTCTAATTTGGTGTCTACGAACGCCTTGGTGTGGGCTTAAAGTATTAATCAAACATGTATTTTCCAGTCTGTTTTGCAGTGCATACACTATTATATCCAAGCAATTAACATCCCGCACGAAGAAAGGATTATCTGCCTTGTGAATCTGATATCATCCATGAAAACAAAGCTTGAATGCACTCTTCTCATATCCCAAGAGTGGCCGGTGCCTTGGACCCCGGGAATCGCTAGCATGGTCGAGCGAATTTTGCTAACCCCTAAAGAAACACTACCATCTGAATGCAAAGTCCTTTACGACAGCATTGTGGAAATGCAGAAACAAGTTCCTTACCGATGTGTTATAAACAAGTACAAGTTGAATAGTTTAAAACTCTGTAGTAGAAGAGCCTATGTGTCGGTATGTAGTCAGTAGTCATATTATAGCGTATGCTTTCCACTTTTGCGCAGAGTCAAATATTATGCAATGACAAGTTTGTTAAACGATTTCAATTTTTTGCATTTTAGATGGCGCTACTGCGGATTTTGAAGCTAAGGAAGCCAGGATATGAAGCCGATTGTATTGAACTATTGAAACCAATTGCTTCAAAAACTCTCATCGATGAAGTTCATTTGGATTATATTGAATACATTTTACGAATGTATAATGAAAAGATTGACGAAGAAGATGTCCTACCAGCTAATATGGACCCACAAGGAAATCTAAGGAAAGCACTCTTACATAGAGTGCTCATTGAGCTTCAAATTGTAATATTTTTCAATTTTGTAACCAAAATTCGCAATACCTTAGATATTAAGGGTATATAATCTAATGTGTGAATATTTAATAGATGGAAACTACTCGCGATATTGGTATTTACACGGAGGAGGAGCAACTGCGCTGTATTAAAATTTACGGTCTGTTAGCGAATGCGAGTAAAGACCCTCGGAACAACATTCTTAGCAAGTTGAAACTGCTTACACCCAACATGCCACTCGATATAATATATAGGCCCGAGTTTCCGTACATATGCTTGGAAAATATATGTAAAGGTAATCTTACAATCCTTGTTACTGTAGGAAGTATTCATTTTCTCGAACATGCTAATTATGTACGCTAATATTTGCGATCCATTTTAGCTTCTGATGCGTATCTAAAGGATCCTATGCAGCTCATCAAGGATTGCAAGAAGCTAAGTCAACTAACGAAAGCTTATCTTCCTGACATTTTAATATTTGTTGGAGCGTATTTTATTCAAGATGGACTACCTGCGAGTCCCAAAGAACTCCTGTGGTGTATTGTGGAATACATCGTAAACACACCTTTAGAATTAGACATGAATAATACTTCAGTCAATCGGGAACTCTTGGTGAAAGCTGCTTACCAGATTGTGTCAATTCTTATGTCGCAGTGCCCAGAACACTCACTTGAGCAAATGTCTTGTCTGCAAGAATTTATGTGCAGACTAAGTGGCTCCTTTGATCAAATTACCTTTGAAATTGGTCCTCAGCTGTGCTTTCTCAGAATATTTTTCAGTCTAAAAGAGCAAGAAATCCCTTTGGAGCATGAGTTTTCGGAAGTCTACAAGTGGTGTGGGGGAACTAGTACTTCCTCTTGGGAGGTTATATCCGAAAAGTTGAGCTTAATCGGAGAGACATTATTTAAATTCGGTGAGAAGGACTTGTGCACTTCCATTTTCAAATCCTTGCAAAGACATCTGCAAATGTTCATTACGACATTGGACAACCCGCTGGCCGTTAATTACTACAATGGAGTACTTGATTGGATTAAAACAGCTAATAGGGAACGATGGGAGAAGCTGTCGACAGAGGACGATCAAGAAGCTAATAGGTAACTGCTAGTTGAAATTTGAGTTATATAATGCACCTCCTGCATAATATACTTTCACTGAAGTGGTATTATTATTATTATTTTTTAAATTTTTCAGCCAAATGCAAAAATTGGTTCGGGACCTGAACGATGCTGGCATCAGAGTGAATGTTTACGCCCTTGAAATACGCAACAAGCTTAAACTCTTAGAACGGCTGTTAAAATTGGAAGAACACTTTCTAGCTGCGAGATTAGCAATCGCTTTTACTTTTTATGACAATAATGCAATATGGTCGAGAATTTTGAAGGGACTGGTGACATCTGGTGAGCCGGAGGATTTGCGGCAAGTACTGGAACACATCAGGATAGTTCCTCAGTTGTGGATGTTGCCAGAATTCTCAATGGCCTGGAAAAAAGTTTCTGACACTGATAAAAGTTTCTTTGATTTATGCCCTATTCCTTTAGAGTAGAGGGAGTATAAAGTAAACCATGTGTGTATGTATTTTATTTCTTTATTCTTTAGTTTGATATTTTTGTAATGGTAATACTGATTTATCTTGAGGAGTATAAAAAGGTTTTTATTCGACAATAACAATAATATCTGCATTGAGTTCTTTGAACTGTAAACAAATTGTGTAAAAATTATGTCCACATGTATTTCATTAGTAAAGGTAATGTAATGGCTAAGGCAATCCTGGTGTATGTCAGACGATTGCTAGAAGTAAATATCACATCCGACGAGCTTCCGGAATCACCTTTATTACAACAATGACATAACATTTTATTAATTCCAAGAAATTTCCATTGATTGCATAAACATGAGATTAGCCTAAATTCGAGGGCCATTTTCCTAACACAGACTCAACGGGCTTGAAAGGTTTCTTTTTACCATACATTGTACTATGTGTGTAATGGTTTGTCATAATGTTTACCTTATCAAAATAATCTACCGTTTAGAACGCTATAATTAAATTAAACTTGCAAATATTTATTAACTCACTCTATATATTATGACATAACGTGAGCTAAAAAAAACGTAGTACAAAAAGTTGCAAAACTGAAACAAATACTGTTTATCGAGTTAGTACATTGAAATATATATATATACCGGTTCAAAAATGATAATAATAAGGTAACATAAATTATAAATAAGTATAAAATGTGGCACGGGTACGCGTGTTCGAACTTAAACATTAATCTTGTTGCTGGAAATGCATACAGAACATACAGACAACGATTACACTTGCTAATAATGCCTCAGCATATTTGTAGGTGGGTGAAAGTAAGTAACATGAGGAGTAGTGGAGAGATTCAGCAGGTCAAAAAAAGACATTCACGAAAAAAAGAAGCGTGTATTGAATTGCATTGGTGGATGTTTCCGGGAGTTTTGCTACTCCAGCTTAAAGGAAAGTAAAGAGATTCATGTTTGCTGCCGGAATAAAAAGCCTGAAATATAACAATAGAAGGGAGCAATAATCGGACCGTCGCGTCTTAAAGCAAACCAAATGGCACAAATAATAAATCCGGAAGAGAGAACAAAAACGGGTAGAACGTAAGAGGCTTTGAAATTGAAATCAGAGATTTGCACTCGCATGCATTAGATACATAATCACGTTAAAGACTCAATCCTTTAGAACAGACCGAAATCTAATCTTGGTCTCAATATTACATGCATACCATATCGCATCAAATTCTACAACCAAAGTCTGCCATCTAAAAGGGTCTATCTTACAGTTTACCCAAGCATATTGTGCATTGCTTTGTAATAATACCCAAATATTTTTGTCCTGCATGCGAAGCAGTTTTTACAAGCCCAAAAGTAAAATAAATAAATATTTTAAAACTAAGTTCAACAAAACCCTTAAAAAGCTAAAAATAACAAATAACATATAATAAGTTAATGACAATGAATGCAGTTTTAAAGTTAGACATAGAATAGGTATCACGTTAGATTTACAAATCAAAGTCAAAATGAATGAATGATGTTATCCAAAAATGTTTTTGGTCCAATTCCAAGCCCTTTTCCACCAATTTTTACGCGAATTTGAGTCATTGTCAGAATCAGAATTATCTTGGTTGCTGATCCCTACGCCATTCTCTCTAGCCGCACTTTCGTCATTCTTATCATACTCACCGAAATCTCCGTCGCTATCACCGTAGTCATTTGATGACCCAGTTTTCATTGTATTACTTTTGCCACAGCCGTACCACCAGCTTCCCACAGGTCTGGGAAATGGCGGATCCGCAGTGTCCACCTAAAAATTGAAATAATATAGATATAATGGACTTTTCATCTTTACAAAATTCCATTGCAAATCTGCGTACTGAGGAGACGTGAAATAGAGTGAAGCTAAACCCACCGAAAAACCTCGGTCATTAAACCTCCAATACTTGCTTCCTTTGAAGAAATAGGTGTACCCGTTACTGTACTTTAATGCAGCATCCAAATTATTTGGGATCCCGTTCCAATTCGAAATTGGCTTTGGATATCCCAATCCAACAGGAGGCGATCTTGCTGGATCAAATCTCCAGTATTTATCACCCTTGAAAAAATATATTTTTCCATTTCCACCCCACACAAATGCCGTGTCAATTCCTGATGGAATACCAGAAAAGCCATCGGATATTGCTTTGGGGTAACCTGAGTCTAATGTCATATTCGTAAAACGCCAGTACTGAGATGCCTATTTCCAAACATAAATTTAAAAAAATCAGTTGAGTACAGAATACAGAATTGGGGAAATATTTTCCCTGTTATGTCATTCATTACCCTAAAGAAATAAGTCTTGTCATTAGACCATGTGAAAGCCCCATCTAAATTACTGGGAAGTCCAGAAAATACCGTTGAAATTTTTCTGGGGTAACCAGCGTACACACCGTTTTCTGTAAGACGGTATACGTCGCTACCTGTAAATTTCGAACGCACATTCATAAGTGAATTTGACATGTCATTGATAATTGCCTGTATTTATGTAATGTTGCTTTGAAAATGATAATGAAGACTTTGAACTTATTTACCCTTGAAAGCATACGTATTTCCATCAGACATTGTTGTAACAGCATCTATTTTGGGATCGTTGCACAATTTAATATCTCGCTTTCCTGGGATGCTCGCAGGCGTGACGGGTATCTTCTGGGGCCTCACAGGTGCTGGGGTTCGTGTCGGTGGTGGTGTAGTCTTCTTCCCATATAAACTCTGTTAAAAATAAAACGGGAATTAGGAGGGGTCCGCTCACAAGAGAACATAAAAAATGCATCAGTCATTTATACCGGTACCTGAATGGCTTGAACATCGTCTGAATGTAGACGGAATTTAGGATTAAATCCTCGATAAAAAGGTGCCATAAGGGAGTCCCTTACATCTGAATGCGAGAGCCCTAGTGAATGCCCAAACTCATGGGCCGCAACTTGAAAGAGGTTCGTACCTCTGTATGTTTGAATAGTCCATTTCTCATCGTCATCAAAATGTGCGTCGCCACCATACACTGGAAAGTAAGCCTTTTCAAACAAACAAGAATCCATTTAATTTACTATATGTTCATTCTTGAGTAGTACAACACAAATATGTTATATCCAGAAATGACATACATGTGCTAAAGTTCCTCCTTCGCCATCAAACGGATCCCCATCTCCGTGCTCACGGCTCTCAAACCTAATTTCAATGTGAACTTTTCCTGAAGACTTTCTCGTAAATGTTAAGTCTGTGGCATTTTCCCACACCTGGAACGCTTCGTGGATCTCTCTGTCAACTCGATCAAGGCCCAGGACTTCAACCACTTTTGGGTATTTTGATATTCTGTACGTCAAAGTCTTCACTCGCCATCTTGTCCCTGAAAGTGTCATAATGTACAGTGACTGTTATTTCATTGTCACATATGTAATAATACTTTATGCAATACGACATTAGTCAAACTGAGAAATATGTTTTTGCAGGAATGCCCAATGACTTGTACATGAGTTTATCATTAATGTCAAATGTTGTAGGTGTAAAAGTCTCAGTTTACTATTGTGAACTATACACCTGCCTGCCGGTTCTTAACCGTCTCCATTGCAAGTCATTACTTTCCATAATTTAGTATATTATCACGATTTGGTTACATAAGAAATGTTTTCCTCGTGTTCGTATTGTGCACTGTGATGAATATGTAGGGTTGAGTCTGACATTCATAGTGAGGCTAAATTTGCACGTTGCAAGGTGGCCTATGAAATTATAGGTCGTCAGTATAATATTTTGCTCCATATTATTGCCAATGCCACTGCAGTGGGAATGATGTTAGTAAAAATAAGCTTTTACATATTATGTGCTACGCAATTTTGTCCAGACTAAAATTGAACTGCATAGTATGAAGTGGCACAATAAGTATAGGCACTAGGTAGGAGACGGAATCCTGAGTTCTGAACGCTTTCTTTTTTTTTTGAAGCATCCTATTCCTTGAGCTACCAAAATGCTGAAGGAAACATTGTCTTAATAGGATTTTTCTCAACTTACTGGCCAATAGACTAGTAGACTATAAGTTGCCAATATTAATGAAAGAAGTTTTTCATGACATTGCAGCACGCGACAATAAAAAATGTCAAGGATGGATCTTTGTGGTATGCATATATTTCATGCACTTCTACATGAAACGCTTATTTTTTCTTTGGGGAAATCGAGAAATGGTTAGGAAATTTGCGGAATAACTATTATTGCTTAGAAAACAAGGCACAATGATGATATATGTTACGTATTCTACAATCCCCTTCTTTGAGTTTTTTTAAACATGTTTTGAAAACAGAATTTAACTACCCTGTTTTGTGGTACCCGCAAATAATACTTTCCTGACTTTTGGTTGAATATTTGGTACAAACACAAAAGTTTTGCTTCTTGTCTGTCATTTTTTAAATATGTACTACTAACGAGAGTACCGCATACGGGATTGATATATGGGATTGTGGTTAGCTTCGGGACTATGCAGGGCCTAAAGGTAATCGTGCGTGACGTATTAATTCACTTTTTCTCATTATCCCTCCTCGTAATCAAAACTAAAAAAACAAATAAAATTTCAGTCAATACAAAGAAATAAAAAAGTTTTAATATACTTTTATCGTTGTTTTAACTAATATCTACTCATTCTACTCCCAACTGTTCCAATAACTGCCTTGCGAATATCTTGCATTGACCATCTTAGAAACATATATTTCTTCATCTGAGACTGAACGCATCACATCATCAACTATCATACATTAAGTACCGAGTTTATGGATATGGTATAAATACATATTACTACCTTGAAGAAACGCCACAATTTGAAAACATCAATTCACAAAAAATTGTGAGCACTGCAATTTTCATTCATTGCTTTCTAAAAAAAATCCATCACGATTTTGTTTTCGTGACTGTTACTCTGCATAAAATGCTGAATCGTTCTATATTATTTTTGGACGCATTCTTATGAACAGGATGCCATACCTATATAGCCTTATTACGCTACTGAAAATTGACTTCATATTAAAGGTGGATGTGATGTGCTTCTGTTGAACGAAAGGCACAAAGAGTGTTGAAATTGAAACTAAAATTGACTGAGTACAGATACTAGATAATTGTCCTATATATTTGAGAGGATGTGTCACGTAATATACACTTTTCATATTGTACATACCTTTGATGTCACGATGTTCATTCATTCAAAGGAGGTGTCATCAAAAATTTGCTATTTGAGAGGTTACTGGTATGAGATATTTGATAAGCATTTTGTCAATAAGGGAACACCGAGCGTGAAAAATATCGCAACAAAATGCTTCTTTAGAAATGCATAGAATTTCGAGGCAGTAATCAATTTGCATAAAAAATGAATAAGGTCAGGTCAAAGTCAATTTCATGGAGAACGTAGACCTTGGTTGTGGTTATTGTGAATGTCTCGACCCAAGTGCAAGTGAGTCTATATGTGTAAAGCAAGGGTTGTTTAGCGTCCAAATTTTTGTACTTATTAGATTTTGTGATAGATTGGTTTCCTTTTATTGTTAGCGAGCCAGGTATCGTGTGCTCGCACTCATAATTCACATATTATTGCTTTTATCGTTACACTTTAACGGGTCTGACTGACATGAAATATTGTCGACTTAAAGACAAGAAAAGAAATCGATTTCCAAAAAACGTATTTAATTTTTAGCTTTGTTGAGTTTTACAAAAAAATTGTAAGATACGGTGCCGCCAGCCACTGAGCGAAATGTCGATTTTATAAATTTAAGTGTAAATGCGATATTTTAATGGTGTATGGAATCATCACGAATACAAATACCTTAATATGTCATATGACAAGCCATGCAAATAGAATTATAGACATATTTAATTCTGGTGTGCTTTGTCCTCTATAAGTCAAATCGGTTGAAATTTAAAATACGTATTTGATGATTTTGGTTCATTGGCTGTTTGCGAGTTTTAGAAGCAGGAAAATTAATCATTAGATTCCCGGAAAGAGATTGTCGGATTTGTGCGCAATATGTACCTTGCAAAGCGTAACGTTTCCTGCGTCTAGCATCGTGCCCAATTTTGTCTCGGACTCCGCACCTAGGTAAACTCATTGTTTCGACTGTCTCTTCATCCAACTCCCCCGTGGCATTAAGTCCAGCGAATGATTGGAAGTCTTGAATAGATTTCCTTATATCTATTAATGACTGAGAACCTATTTTCTTTGAGGTGGGGTCCAACCACCCGAACTGCGACAGGTACATCTGAAACAGACAATAAAATGACACATGCATGACAGCTCAAAATAACATACATAAAAGTTGATAAGCATTCAGGCAGGTTGCAGAAAAAAGTTGACTCTCTTCTTTCTATCATAAAAAGTAGAAAATAAACAATTCTACTCACCCTACTCACAAAGTACTCTAGACTATAGATTTTGAGCGGCAGCGCAATGCACTACCGACAATTTGATGTACAATTAAGTCATTGCACGGTTGGTAAAATAATGTTAGTACGTTTACTTGATTTTTGCTTCCTCATTCCCACAGCTTCTTTACCTTTGCCGATTACCTTTTCATTTTTAGCAGAATTACGAATGACGAACCTCTTGTAAACTGAGGTATGTAGCAAATAAACCACCTTTCAAACAAAGAAGCAGGTATTTTCCCTAAAATCACGTATAGTGCATTGGTCTACGTTTTTGATAGTAAATATGAATCAAACATTTTTTAAAAATAATAATTATTTTCCATGTTGGTCAGTTGATGTATCTGTAACAGAGTCCGGAAGACAAAAGATGTTCCAAAAAGCAATAAATAAAAAGCTGTTAATTACAGAGCTCGTAGGTATACCTTTAATTTTATGTCTCCGGCAATTTTTAATCTTTGATACACCCTAAACATACAGTTCACTATAATACCAATTACTGGTAACTAATATTCCATACTACTAGCCTACATACCTAATCCCGTCATTTTAAATGTAGACTAGTTGGGTTGAATATTAAATACTATAATATTACTATAATATTTACTAAGAAAACTGGAAGGAAAAATAGGCACACTTGGTCGTGTTGCAGTAATGCCTGAAATGACAGCTAAATTACACGTTGTGATGAACGCGTTCTTCCTTCTTACATTTTCTTACGAATTTGATTAATAATGCCTTTTAAGTGGGTACACATGTTTTATAGAGAAGATGGAAAACGACAAAGATGTTCACAACAACGCAATGGCTAACTAATTATGCGCGTAGACATGCATATCAGGTAATATTTTTAATGCAATTACTTTAGGCATGATTCCTGTGTGTGTGGTGTGTGCATGGTCTAACTAAAAGCCTCAAAGAAGAGAGAATGTGTGACTAGACAAATTGTAGTAAGTAGGTTTGCTGCGGGTTCTGCTTTGTCCTTGGGCCTTCGCAATAAAATTCGAGTTAAACCACGCCAATTTATGCCGACATGTCTCATTAAATATACAGTATCAATCGTATCAATCAACTAAGATATTTTCATACTTATTTCGATTTCCAATTGATCTTTGTAATTAAAACCATGATGAAGTATAAGCCAATTCTGCATAATGTTCATTGCGTTCGTTGGTAAAAATGCTGTTTGGACTAACTAATTGGATTGGAATATCAATACATTGTACAATTGCTGAGCGTTACTTTTGTCTATTTAAAAAATTAGAAAATGCTCAATTATAAAATACTCGATTAAAATATTACTCGAACATTTCAATATTAATGCTAATGTTTCATGGTAGACCTTTGATAAAACTACGATGCAGAATGTCGAGTTTATTTCCAGTTTATTTTTTACTAACATCCTCTAAACTTGAATTTGTTGAGAGACTCCAAAACGTTAAAAGGGAAACAAAATGTGGATGTAGTTGGAAGCATATTCTGACCAAAAAGAAGTAAGCATACACATTAACCTATTAGGTATATAAATTACATTTTTGCACCTGGAGCTGTCAAGCTCAAATTGTGTGTTTTAGACTGAACTATGGAATACGTTTCTGTGTTATGCGGTTGTTCAGAATCTCCTGCCTCAGAAGCAGGTCATATAGAGAATTGCAACAAACAAATGTTCAAAGCCGGACTCCATCCTTGTCGAACAAACTTAACCACACGCATAGCACATTCTCATAATAACATTTACAGATTTTATTAAGGAGAAAGGTAGAAATGAAAGTTTCATATGACTAAAGTACTATATCGTTGAAACAAAAATATGCACGCTACCTCATGGGGTTGGGTGTTGGGTGCATAGACGACAAAATAATATTTATATGTCAAGTGCTCCAACGTCTTGAGTACTATTGCATTCTATTACTTTTGTGTGCCTTTGATATTACTACATACTTTCATTTTTATCCAGAGGACTGCCACTGTTACATTCCATAAATTCCTTGGAATATCTAGGTCACACGCAAGTTGGTAAGAAATAAGCCTTCGTATAGATGTTTTATTTAAATTGCCGTTTAGTATTTGCTGCGAAGTGCCTATACAATACACGACCCTGCTGACAATTCCAAAATATGTAGTTTAGGCATTAGATCTGGCTTGGACCTAGCTTTCTCAATATTCTTACACCATTTTAATATGGCATATTTGATTATTTCGTATTCTGTGTTATATAAGAGCGAACGAATTGTCGTATTGTAGTGCTAGCAGAACCGATCATTATATATTCTGCCTCTTTTTGCGAAAATGGAAAGCTTGGTATTTGAACTTGGTCCTTAGAACTTTTTGAAAAGTAGGTCAATGGCAGTAAGCTATCAAGGATATTTACTATTTACTTGGTTAGTTCTTATTATCGATCATTTACAAAAAAAATCTGTTTACATCGAAGCTTTCCTTGAAATCATGGAACTTTATTACGTGACTAACAAGCATAGTGTATCTATTCCTATTACTCATTATCCTCAACGACTTGCTAGTACAATTCATTATTATTTGATTGTTAAAATGTTTCACTGTAACTGAAATAGCATATTCAATGCAATAGAAATATAATGCATCACAGACTGATTTCTAAAGTGACAAGTCATCGTTCTTAATCTGATATTGATTTTTTTTTTGGAAAATAAAGTTATTCGTGTGGTTTTAGTTGTCTTGAGTAAAGATTCATACTACAGATAATAGAGATAGTGTGAATTTTACACAACTATAATAACGTCTTTTATCAACCAGATCCTTTATTTCCAATTTTGCTGGACAATACCAAGGTTTATATAGAAACACCTACAAAATCATAATTGAAAGGATAATCATCTTTCAATTATGATTTTGTAGGTGTTTCTATATAAACCTTGGACAATACATTTGAAATCTTTGAAGGACTGTGTTTATTTAAACTCTAGTGTAGTGTCTTTTATTATGGATGGCAAACTCCCAAACTCTGTTTGCAATGAGCCATGGTTATTACGTTGTAGATTACTTTTACTATATAATGTCATGTGCGTATAACTGTCATGTAGAAATGTATAGAGATATAAGACAACATCACTAATACAAGAACAAAAATTAATATTTCATGATATGTGTAGCTGTTCTATGCTCACTTCCTACAATACAGGGTGATCCAACTGGATAGTTCCCGAAATAAAACGAGGATACAGTATGATAAGTAAGAATAACTTAAGTTATAAGAGACAGTCATCATGATACGTAAACATTGCTTGTACTAGTTATACTGCTGGAGAATTTTGTTTTAGTTGCATTAGGTACAGTTTTTCTTAAATGGACCAGATTTTATCTGAAATTTTTTAAAAAGAATTTGTAAGCCTAAGTAAAGCAACAGCAATAGATTTAGCGTTTTTATGTATTTCATAACCTACTTTTGGAATGCACATGTAAAGAATGAACAAGAAGTTTCACTTGCCTTACAATGTGCAAGTCAAGAAGAACGGGTGTACATTTTAAGCACACGCAAGACTAGAAATGCTATATATTTTCCTTACGCAAAAATCATTTTGGGCTTGTGAAAGTATATTTCACTTTTCATCATGCATAAAATTTGTAGTGCGCTTTCTAGGTATACCTACTAAGTCACATATTTTTCCTATTCACAACAAAGTTGGCCATTATAATATAGAATGCCATCTAATGATGCGTTGTGCTATCTTGACTCATTTTGTATTATTGTGCACATAAATGCTCACAACCATCTACTGATATTTGGTTTTTTCTGTTGTTGTCAACAATATTTTGGGAGTCGTAAGCGATTAAAAACAGCTAAAAATTACTATTATTAGATTCATATTGTGCAACCAGCAAAATATAAAGCCAGAGGCTTTATACTGGGCAATTCATCTTGTATTCCGTGTTTCCTCTTACTCCAAACAGTAATAAAGCGATTGATTAGTCATATTCATTTAATTTTTAAATTACTCGTCTCATAATATGCTTAACTTTTGTGAGTAGTATAGCTTTACTCGGTATGGTTTTTATTTGCTAATAAAAGTTGCTGCCCAAACAAACATTTAAAGTCCTTTGGCATTTCGTAAGATCAATACTTATAATGATATTTAATTGATTGGGCGCATTAAAAATATGGGCATTGATTTTAGAACTACATACATACATGCACAACACAATGTGGTTCAGTTGTTCTCGGCCTGTGGTAGCAGATCCAATACAAAACCAAACATAATATATTATGGGGACAGTACAGACCGAGGATAGTTATAAACTGTTGTTTTAGAGAAGTCATTGCAAGTGAAAGAACGAGAGGAAAGATGGGTTAGTTGAAAGATAACTCTTCCAAGAAAAAATATGCTCCATTGCTTGCTGTAAATGCATAAGCATACTTGTATGCAATTTATTATGAATGAACGTTCAATGCACTCTTACTCTTCTGACTGATTCATGTTGAGAGGAAGACGTATAAATCTTATGACAGGCGAATAATTCGTTTACAGCTAATTTCCGAGGTCATTATTGGTCGATCAAGTCAAGTCCGATTCAACTCATATTCCAAACCTTTTTGATGATATTTGAAAATTTACATATCAATAAGGCTGTCCAATAATAATTTTGGAGACACATGATCACTTAGCACTTAATTAATTTTGCAACTTAAAATATGAATAAAATAAATACGTTTTGCATTGTGAATATATCTTTAGGAACGCACGGATGTGGCGTGACATAACTTCTTTTTGACTGGGTCTATGTGTAAACGTTCACGAAGGAGAACATATCGACGAATTCCAGTTTCCAGTAGTAGATTTTGGTAAAGTTTTCCAAAGTAAAGCTTACAAAATCGATTTTGCTCAAATGATTCGTGTCATTTCTCAGGTAGAAGCGTTTCTCTCACATTGAACCATGCAAAACTCTAGCCAAAGAGGTAATTATTGATGGAAAGCATTTATCTTTCCTTCCGTTACTACAAAACTTTGCAATCAAACAACAGGCTTGCAATGAAAGTATAGAAAAGTTTTCATTTCATCAGTCCATCGTATTGTTCCATGTTCGTTTGCATTCCCATTTTATTACTATTACCATCGAAAAACAACTTGCTCATGATAAAAATTATTGTTCTGTTCACTGTCACTCTCATCTTGTCTACAAACGGCTCCTGTAACGTGGTACGACTACCTTTACGCGTCTAAAAGGACGATGACTTTATCAGAGGCATGAAAAAAGAGATTTCTGTAAACAAGGGTGTATATATGCAGCGATTGTTGGTGACGCATCGTCTTTAAAAGGTATTTCAGTATATTTCTAAGAACTACCCCTATGTACCCTTTGTGGCCCAAGTGACGAGACAATTTTCACATTGTGCATGTGATGACCAATCATTTTGTGGTTGTTCGTTGAACCATATTATCTTAAAAGATAATTCCACAAAAAAGTACCTTTTGTTGGTTACACCTTATCCGGAGAAGGAACTTTTTGTTCCCACACAACATTTTGCATTATTTGGAGCAAGAACTGTTCATGAAAACATTTCTGCGAACGTATACTGAAGTCATGTTTTTGGAGAAAGAATAAAACAGGAAATGCCACGTTGGTACAGCTTAAATTTTCATACCAAGCCTCAAGAAAACACGCCTTTTAAAAGTCATCGGTAGAATTTGTGAGAGATCGAACAAGGAAATAAAGGTAAGAATGACAAACAATAGATTACCAAATCGGGATACGATGATGAGTCAGGCTGTTACATGCAATTTGTTCAGTCTATGAAAATGAAACAGCGATTTTGTCAACAAGGTGAAGGTATTTTCTAGCTGTGACACCCTGTCTATATTACATAAACAGCACATGAGAACAAATAATGGTTTTGACAGACAGCTCACCGCTATGCAGAGTACACAAAATTATGCTTCCTCAACTGAACTGACACTTGAATCTGCTTGCTTCTGCTTAATCTTACTATCTTTAGGTACGCAGCATGCAAAGTATGTAGGGATTTTAGAAAATGAGTCATCATGGCATTCCTACTAATTCAAGCAGAATTTCTGCTTACCACTACCTGAGATCTTTTCGATTTAGAAATAGACAGTTATACGCTTTATATCCTAAAGATATCCTTTCAATCAAGTATGTATCTACTCAAAGCGCATAGATTCACCGTTAATTTAAGAGAGTTTTAGTTTGTAGGAATGACTCATATCAATAGTTTGTTTTTTAATTCAAAGTAGTAAATGATCCAAAAAGAGGCATAAATGAATCACTGGGAAAACGTGAATGCTCTCTAGAGTATTGCAACATTTTCGCTATCCAAAGTGGTGGAGACATAAATTTGAATGTAGTATAAACTGGTTTTCCTAAAGAATTGCAGCAGAACATACGGCTGGCCACGGATATCAAAGCTAGAGGTAGAGGATGAGTCATGAGTCACACAAATATGCGATTTTAATGAAACACGCAAACAAAAACTGCAATATGTGGTTTCATAAGGAAATCAAAGTATCTGAAGATCTGTCAGATAAACAATTTATATGCATAACAATTGGATTGATGCGGGTGATCATCATAATTTCAAGAAAATCTGAATGACTACTGATGTGTTATATTTAGGTACATATCCATGCAGCGGTGCTTAGTTATGCCTATGTCTTCAGTGATCAGCGTAAGATAATTAAATCAAAGTGCACTGCAATATGAATGTGAGCAATAAACCGGGTGAGTAAACTTACAGCGGAACAAAAACAAAGCTGAGCAGATGGATCTACGGTTCATTCGCTTCCGCTTCACCACCATTATTAACCATGAAAATCTCATTATATTCATGCAGTTTTTATTCTTTACTCCTCCTAACGTACCTGTTCTGGTGAAATGACTTGTCTCACACGCAGCTTGAAAAACAATGACACATCTTTTTAACATTTAATACTTTTCGCAGTGCGATTAAAATGTGTATAACACCTGGAGTTACAAGCTTTCTATTTGGCAAACATAAAACACACATTATGCAATGCCTTACGGCTTTAAGCAATCATATTATAAAGACCCCTAGGCTAGTAGCATAACTCAGCATTTTCTATCCAGCTGTAATGTTATGCGTGCTAAGCTCGGCAAAAATACGAGGCAAGAAAGTATTATTGTGGTGCAACTAAAAATCATAATAGATCATGGTAAGATCATGACCATTACGATGCGGTGCCATCGTCGTCGATGATGAAAAAACAATCATCTGAATTTTCGTTTTAAAGTGTAAAGAAAAAAAATTGCGAGATGTTTGTTTGAACTTACCATTGCACCTGTGTCAGTCAATATAGGTGCTGCCTGTATATCTCTAATCCATGAGACCACATGAAGAGTTATGATGAGTATCACAAATGGACTTTTGTTATTGCTCCTTTTTCTTCGACTTTTGTGCTGTGAGCAAGGTACATCCGTGGCATCCTCCACACATGGACACGACAAATCACTATTTCCAAACATTTTCACGGAAACTTGAGTAAATCGAGATGTCTCTTCTGACAATATGACAATAATGTATACACTAAATAAAATAGAATTGTGGTGCGCTGTAACAGACTGGTGCAATCTGGGCAGTTAAAATGGAAAATGTATTTTTAATGAAATGCTTCGCCTGGACTGTGCTCGGTCAAATATGCTTATCTACTGACTGAACGTCCTTAATGATAAGCTTGTATCGGGACACTCTTGCCGTCATGTTAGACGAAGTTCTCTTTTGTACGAACAATCTCACTTGATGAAATAATCTATCATTTTAACTTTGAACGGTTCATGGCAGGTACGTATATGGCACTGAAAACTGCGAACCCTTTCGTTTTTAATTTCCAAGATATTTTGAAAACTTATTTTGTTGCTTATGAAAAGGTTATGTTGGCAGATGTAAGGTGTTTACAAGCATGAATCCATTGAACCCAAATCGGATTGAAATGGCTTGTTTTGCAAAAGTTTATTTCTCTCTGCAAAATCACTGCAAAAGATCCATGCTGCCCACCCGCAAGCTTTAACAAGACTACCAGTCATGAGAACAAAGTTTATTAAATTTATTTGTCCAACTTGCTCTTGACTAGTGTGTACTGCGAAAAGCACGTCACTTTGGATTGCAGTGAACTCCTAGTCACTTACGTACACTCCAACCAAACCATCTTCAGAGCAACAGAAGCGTCACGCAGAATTCCTGGACTATTATACTGGGTTGCAGTGGCGATATACAGACGGTGGTCGATGGTAGTGCATATTTTAACAAACGAAAATGCTTTTTCATGTGAACAAAGTACATTTCGTATCCAAAACATCCCAATGTTATATGGAATTAGCGAATGTATGATTTATACGTGAAAAAAGTGACCGATATATGCGGACATACGCTGGGAGAAGTAGAAAGAAAACAGCACAACAACTCCTTGTTATTGTGGTTAAAGCTTTGTTACTTTTTTCAGCAAATAAAGCAACATTAAGCGTCAGCGAGTAGGTTTACTGGTGTTATATCAATACACAATGCATAAGTGAATCTTCGTGTTAGTTACATTAGTACCTACATATAAAGTTAATGCCACTATCCTGCAGTCACCCATGCATACAACGGATATTTACTACGCTTCTTAAGTGGGGTGTTCAGCGTAGAAAATTACACGGCTTAAATGGGGAAAAGGAACTTGAAAGCAAACATGCGAAATTCTATTCTGATTTTGCTTATTGACTTCTCTAATAAGCTGTATGGCTATGTGAATCAGTATTCATGCATGAAAGTCTGATGATTGCTCACCCTTTTTTTCTCATTCATTTTAACCATTGACTTTGCAAAACCTGCAAGTGTATTGTATGAGCTCATTTGTATTCATTCTTTCTAAAAAGTATCCTGTTCCCAACCTATTATCATCACTCATCACATTTGTATTACATTGTAGTATGGAAAGACCGACTTTTCTGCATGTGCAAATTCACAAGTGACCATCGGTGCTCCTTGTGCAGTGAGGTATGGGAATCGGGAATATAAGTGTCAAACTAACATTAACTTTTCTGCATGCTTTGAAAATATATAAATGAGAAATACCCAGGTACCGTAAAGAAACTCATCGCTCCACCTACACATGCTTATATGTTTTCTCATCATTAACCGTTCCCGTTCTATTCTGTCGCTAATATTTACTTTGAATACCCTCATTTTTACGTTTTATTTAATGCTGTTTGATCAGAAAAGAAGAACCTTTTGTCGTCTTTGGGTGAATCGTTTGATTGAACGTCACAAGAATTGAATATAGGTGTTTAATACAAAGTATTTTATACGATCCATATATTAAAAAATTCACAGCATGCCGATCGTCAGTCACCAGTCAGTAATGTTGTGTTATCCTTTGAAGCCTAAATTACTGTAATTTTACTCTATTATTATTCTGACACTCCATTCAGTACTCAAACAGGGATGTTGAGTCCTGGAATACTGATAGGGTTGGATAATGTGTCCAGGAATGCAGATATCGTCACAATTGGATTGTTCTCGTAGTCTGATGAACTTCATGTAGCAAGTCTATGCAGATAGGATTGTTTCGAAGTTTGGTATTATTATGAACAAAGAATGGGTTACAGCAGTTAATGGTCGTATTGATTCGCAATGTAAATGAGATTTCATTAAATTCTCCTAACGTCAAACACAATAAGCTTCCTGCCAATTCTTCCCTTTCATCCAGATTTTTAAAAAGCACATGAGGAGACATGTTTGTTCATATTTAATCATTATGATGGTACATAATAGACAAAAATGCATCTATCAAGTTCACTACGATGTCAGCTCAGTGAAAAGGCTTTTTAAGTTCTTCGAGTGAAGGTCACCTTTTGTCATCCTAAAGAGTAACATGATGACGAAAGTTGTGGTAGATGGATCTGTATGCATGTATGTGGGTAAGTACTACTAGTCTTCATGGAACGATAATGGCATTTATTGACTTCATAGACAATAGAAGTGATGTTAATAAATGTTATTTTCAACATTATAGCACTTCAGTTACTAACCATGCAAAGTCTTTAAGATACTACCAGTTACCACTTTGAGTGTTTTAAAACCGTCGAAGTAAAAAAACACCATTGATGCCTAGAACCTTCCCACTAAATAGTCTTCCTTCCGCTGCGTCAAAAGCACATAATGGATCGTCGTGAGGTTGCCCTGCGGTAAAGAGAAAATCGTTTTTGTACCGCTAGTTTGCGTTGGTCACTTAACAGTCACGACTGCACGTGCTTTCCGATAGCCAACTTAACCAAGCAGTATATGTAGCTTTTAATTTAAGAAGGTTGAATAAACATTGAAATTCTATCATAGTATAAATCTATTATATTAAACATAACATACTATGACTCTAATAACCATTTACAAGAAGCATCATAATAATATATAAATGTAGAAGCAGTTGAAATGTGCAAAGATTGTTATTGTTTTTATACATGAACAACTAAAACTAATACATATCAATTACAGTCAATATGGTGTTGATGAGTATTAGTAAATAAGGGAGTACATCTATCAAATGCAATTACTGTTAACTGGGAATTCTTGTAGCATTTGTATCAAAAACATGTTACAAACAACATAATATTGTGGAAAACTGTGACGTAAAAATTTGCGAACTTTAGATTGATCGTATTTGAAGTACTAAATGCATCCGGGCTCTCACTAGACCACACTGATATTGGTGACTAGATTGGAAGTCATCATAAGTCATAACTGACCAAACGATAAGTAGGTTAAATATGCGTCATTATTACAGCGCACAATCTAAAGCAAAACCATTTAATATCAAGATGGTATATATATTGATATTATCAAAACTGACTCACCATAAACATATTCTGTACGTCTTAATGAGTAAGGGCATAGGGGCTTTTTGGTTTTTGTTAAGTATACGTCAGGTTTCTGTGTAGTTACATATATTCGTGGTTACTTTCTTTACTAAGGCCTACATTCTATGTTCATTCTGACATCATAACAGAGGGTTTTTCTCGTGAGCAAGTTTCTAATAACAGATTATATCCTTTTCCTTGCATTTCATGATTACATCGTCATTTTATTAGAAACTTTAATTGTATATGCCTCTCCAAATGAATCTCAGGATACGTAAAGTCCTAAAATCAAAGTTACAAAGTCACAAATTCCACGTTTTCTTTTTGTGCACATAACGAATTAAAAATGCAAAATACATGCCAAGGAATTAACGTTTCATGCAGCACATGTATTTTATGCTTAGAAGCACTACTAAGTGTTTAGTGTAAATATTAACGGCAAGCAAACTCAAAATGCTAGCATTTGGTTTATTCGTTAAAAAATTATGCTTAAATTACACAATATGCAGTAGTTTCTTGAAAAATTAGGAAATGGACGCAAGAAATCATAGTGAATCATGTTTCCGGGTAGTACAAATTCGAGGCGTTTCAAATTCATGCATTAATTAATAATGGTACTTTGAAAGAGGATACAAACTATTATAATTCACTTTGGGTATATTAGTTAGTTACGATCTTCAAACTACATTCCATCCAACCAGGAAAGTTTACAATTTTAAAATTACGTATTTATTTTATGTGTCTCTGATTTTTTTGATTGTCCATTTGTGTTTGTCGATGAATCTGGATGATGTTCTGCAGCTTATCTTGGACAGTCAGTATAGCACGCATTGGTAGCATCCATTTAGCAACAATCCATTTAGCTAAAATATACGCTCCTCCCCATTTTGTACGTACAAAAATGATCGTGAGGTAGACCTTACGTAAGGCAATGGTCGAGTCCTAGATGTATTGTTATTATTTATCTCTTTTACATTCCACACGACAGTGGTTATGTGTCGGTGTTGTGTAGTTTCCTGTTTATAAAAATTAACTTTTCACTCAATCTATACATCGAGCCGGCTAGGGCAGCTATGAACCAAAATTAATACAATAAACTTCAAACTAAGTATAAAGTTAAAGAACATAAACTACCTTAATTTCATCCAGGCAGATCTTTGTAATTGTCCTGGGTTCCTCAATTCGGCTGAATTCAGAAATCCAGCAAGCCATGATAAAATGCAATTTCTTCTGATAAATGGTGGTTCGACCTAATAACAATTTTTGTTAAAAGTATAGAGGTCAATATGATTTTATCTATATCATCGCAAGCTCTAGTTCCTTAAAACAATTTTTTACAATCATTAAACTTCCAGAAATGTATTTCGACTAAATCACACAAAACAAGTAAGTTCAAATGTAGCGGAATTTGCACAAATAATGTCCGTTCCCCTATTGTAAAATAACCGACAAAACATCGACTTTTCTTGACATTTTTATCATATTATTTACACTTATTCAACAAATTTATCTATTGCAAATACAAGCACAATGCAGTTTTGTGCATTCCACCCTAGAGATACTTAAACAAAGTCCCGAATGAAATCCTGATAAATCTATGCAAACGTCAATTCAAACATTTATGTCGTCCGTCGGTCCACATATGTATTTGTCCTGAATGAATGGGATCCTCTGCATTAAACTGTTCTACAGCACAGGGTTTTTAACGGAATTGTACTTTGCTCTTGTAAAATTAAAGTATGTAAAATGTCCTTAAGCGGTATGCCTGTAGTTCGATATTATTGCATTGGTTTTAACAAAACCTCCTAGTAAAAGGTACATTCAGCAGCAACCTCGCCACAGCATTACTACTGAAAATTCAAATGAATGTGTAGTTCTCCAAGAAGTATGTCATATTCAAGCACTAATTAGGGAACGAAATTCCTGGACCCAGTGACTTGCCTTGTTACTAACGATAAGACAAGAGCACATTCGCTATTAAGCTACCCAACACGAGTAGATTTTTGCACGCTTAAGCATTTTGGAAAGGTAAAGAATTTGTAGTATTTTTCGAACGATTCGTCATTATACAAATCAAGTAGGTCAAGTAAATAGAAGATCGTAATTATACATTTTAAAGTGATGCTGATAAGATGAAAACTCCAGCAAAATGAAAACATGCAAGTCCCTGAACCTATTATCCTTTTTGATATTCTCACACGATCGTTTGTATCGCTTATTTTATATTTTGAGATGGGTTAATACGTAATGGTTTTGAATTTTAAACTCACACTTTAGAATGGCTGACTGAATGGCATTGGCATATTTGTTTATCATAACTGGGAAGCAAAGATAACTTGATAAGAATTTGCAATCATTCGCGCAACTTTGCGATAATTCACTGAATACCAACATTACGTACACAAAAGTAGTCCACATGAGTTATCTCCCATTGGGGAGCGATCCGTCAGCTCAACGGTTATCTTTGTTGTATTATCCCATATTATTATTCATCTCAACAATTAAGCACTATATAATGCCAGAGGAAATATTCATTCCGTCTGAAAGTTTTCTTAACGCTTTCGATCCACTTTAAGGCTTTTCAATTTACTATTTTGTAAAGATGAATAAGCTCTCACTTTTAGTAGTTTTTGTGAGCTTTTTCCTAATTCTTAACGTAGCCACCTCATATCCAGGAGAAAGAAAGCTAGAAGATGTTGGCGTTAAAGCACAAACTGGTGAAAGTGATTTGATGGATAATATTCAAATACCATTTCGATCGAACTGGTGTGGATCTGATAAACTGTCACTGCAAGGGAAGCATAGAAGGCAAAAGCGATATGTTCTTCATGGTAAAAGTAAAAAGATTGGATGAAAAATATATATTTTGCATAAGCACTGCATGTGCGTTAGTTTCAACGTGTAAAGTAATGGAAATACTTATTTTGGATTCATTAATTGATAATGGACATACGAAGGGTCACGCTGGAAGGTAAATCCAGCGACATACAATATTACCAAATATCCACCAAGTCATGTCTTGTCTCGGAAAACTGTGGATAGAGAAATTGAAGCTGCTTTCCGTATGTGGGAAGATGTATCAAACTTAACATTTAAAAAGGCATGGGAGGGAAAAGTCAACATTGACATCAAATTCGAATCCAGAGAGCATGGAGATGAGGAGGTATTGTATATTTTCTGATTGGTATTGCATAAGTTCTTCCCAGAAAATTTATATTTTGATTGCTTGATTATTCGATACCGTGATAGCCCTTTGACGGAAGAGGTGGAATGACCGCACACGCTTATTACCCTTATTATTCAGGGGATATTCAGTGAGCTATTCATGTTTTTAATTTATGCTAGAGCTGTAGTATCCTAAAGGTAACAGCAAATTGGTATTGCATTATTTTTACTTTAAATTTCAAGCTTTGATGCTGATGAAATGTGGACTGCAGGCTCTCGATTGGGAATTAATTTGTTCCAAGTAGCTACACATGAAATCGGTAAGAGAAAATGTTTTCACTGCTTTGTGTGTAATGCAACTCTAAACGTGATAATTTGTTCTACTTTCTTAGTTGCTGGAATTTTCCACTAAGTATATCAAATAATTGATAAATTTGCTTTATGTATGCTACGGCCTACAGTTGTAATCCCACATAGCACATGTAATGCAACATTTTATGGTGGAATGCTCAAGCGGAGCATAACATAATTTGTTCAATAAGCACCCATTTCTGTATTGCTAATGCCTAAAAGCTTATCTGCCAATGACAAAGCGTATCATTTGATCAATGATTATTTATTTAAAATACGTTAATGAACCTTTGATTTTTGTGTTACAGGACACGCACTTGGTGAGCACATAACACACAATATGAAGTGTTTATCGTTATCGATTTCAATATGGCAGATGTCTTAGATGTCATGTTTTTACGTTTAGTATTATAATATGAATTTTAACATGACATGCTAAAAACCAAAACTTAGTATAGTGGTTCCAGTAACAAATATACGTTTACACTACTTGTACAATTTAATGTTTTTGAAGGATTGGAACACACAGACGTACCAGAGATGACTGTGATGTCTCCCTACTACTTAAAATATGATGAAAATTTCAAAATGCACAGAGATGATATTGAGGGGATACAGGTACCAGAGGTCCAATGTGTTTACAAAACGCACAAAGAGTATTATTTTTTTTTAAGTCTTAAATGCTTTTGGAAAGTTTAATTGCATATTTCAATGTATAATGTAGAAATTGTATGGGAAGAAATCGTATTCTGTTTGCGATCATTCGAAAATTGATGCTGCAACGACAATGATTGATGGAGCAACCTATTTGTTCAAAGGTATAACATAGTATAAATAGAGGTTTGCGATTCCCGTATCATGAGTAAAATTGAGGTAATTAGATACTATTTGAATGCACATTTTGAATAGGAAATTTGGTGTATAAAATGGCAAATCTTAGCAGTTCTGCAGACCCCGACTATCCGAAGGAAATTTCAAAAGTTTTTGAATCTCTAAATGGACCTATTGATGCTGCCTTCACAAGATCTAATGGAGTGACATATTTTTTCAAAGGGGATGAATTTTGGAGATTTACAAACATGTCATTAGACATAGACTTTCCTATGAAAGTCTCTGACTTTTTTCCAAATATTCCAACACCCCTGGACGCAGCAGTGGTTTTCCCACAAGATGACAACATTTACTTTTTTAAAGGGAGAAATTATTGGCAATATGATGCGAGGAAAAATCCACCAGTTTCAACCAGCTACCCACGGTCAATTTCAGAATGGAAGGGCATTCCACCTAATATTGATGCCGCAGTCAGGCTGGAAGAAAATGGGCAGGCTGTCGTATACTTTTTCAAGGAGCACCAGTACTGGAAATTTAACGACAGAAGCTCTTCGGTATATCAAATTACAATTTACTCAAATATTAACTATGCAATCATATTCAGTCACAATAATCAATTCCTAACCAGTTATTTCATTTCAAATTTTGACCAAATTTAGGTGTACATTACGAACCCGCCTTATCCAAGAAACATTAGACCGTTGGTTAATGGCTGTGATGCATACAACAAGCGGATACTATAATAATACTTCATTAAAGTTAACAGTGCAAGCACGGTTTTGATTAAATATCCATTATTGTAAAATCTTGAATTCTCAATAATAAAATATTTTATACTTTTTTTGAATGTTTAATGAGGAAAAACGCATTTTTTCTAAACTCAGCTACAAGAAAACTCACGAAAATTGTTTAAACATAGGAAGCACATTTTGAGGATGAGTTGTAATTTGTGGATATGATTTTTTAAACTTGTTCCTCTGCAACTTTACGAGCTCGTAGTTTCGCAAGCACATGTTTCTACTTTAGGAGAGCACTCATCATCAAATATCATGAACAACATTTCGCCATCCATAAAACGAACAGTTATACGCTTCGTTGACACTATTTTATGAGTTGATGTTCACATCAACGGAATTTCTTCTCTGCCTAACAAAAAATGGTTTGAATTTTCAAGCCGCATGGCGCATTCCTTCCTTCTTCATCGACTTCCATCCTTAATTTTTTGTAGGCTAGTTCAGTATTGCAAAATATGCAAGCCAAGTTTTCAATTTCAAAATATGATATTTTTAGCAATAAAGTTTGGCATTAATTGAATATGAGATGCGTGAGGAAGGCGTATTTTATTGACGCACGACGTACTAACAAAGACTTTTGAGAAAAAAGCTGAGCAAACCCCAACCAAAGAATACTTTGCTCAAAAAGTATCGAGGAGAAGCATCACCCAGAGAGAATATTTCAGAATTATCTGAGAGAAACCAACTAGCTGCTCAACTCAGTCACGATCATACAAAAAAGTTTTAAGCATGAATTTTTGAAGTTAAAAACAAAACATGAAGAATCCATGTGCAGTATCACCCTATTTTGTGGGCAGCATCAGTGTACTGAGCGTACTGACTCCAGCGGAGAATCGAGATCGTCTGCCACTGTTTTTGTAGGCGTACAATAGAAGGTCATAAACATGTGTGTAGCATTTTTACTGTGCACATATCTATTACTGATACTCACTTCATGCTATCGAATTTTACTTCCACAAAAAATAACTCCTAATTGAAGATGAGCATTGCTGAAGGCATTTTAATTTTTTACTTGAGTTTACTTATATGGCATGCTGTGTGAATTACCTGGACCTGTGCCTATGATTAGCAGGAGTGCAAATATAAAACATGTTATTACGTTGAAGCAAGTCGGAATTTTACTCTACAATCCACACAATCTCAGCATCATGTAGCTATTATAAGAAAATTCCAGAGATTGTGTGCCTGAATTCAGTAAAAAAAAGTTACGCTGTAAAATAGAAATTTGTAAGTTTATTCAATTGATCTCTGCGGTTGATGTCATCTTTAAGGAGACAATGTAAATATTATACAAAAATATACAAGAACAATGAAAAACGATAAGCACCTGTTGTGCATGAATTGACTATTGTATAGATGAAACTGTGTCGCTGGCTGTGATATGACGAATGATTTGGTGCATGCGCATAGTTCTGCAAGTTTCCTCTACCATACTGCATTGGTTAAATGTGTAGAATTATCATTATGGTAATGAATGAAATCACAAAAATGATGACTTCACTGCTGAGAGTGTAGCATTTCATTATTTGTGGCTGTGAAAATGTGAGTCACCAGCGTACCACCAAACAAGTTTCCGAATAGATGATAACATCTAGGTATCTATTTCCCTATACATGCCTATACCTACATTTTACATTTAATTGCCGCAGTAAACTAAAAAGTAACGACTTCAAGGTGAAATTACAGGTGCGCCATTGCTAAGTCAAAATTCAACAAGTGGAAAATTTATCAAGCTGTGTCACTAAACACTACGTCTGTTGTTTGTGTTAGCCAGTTCCTTTAGAAAATTTGTAACGTTTTAGGCGGTCGTGTTTTAGAATTGCTGTAAAATTTGTCAAAAGTCTCCTAAAATTCTAGTTAAAACGTTCTACAGGCAATATTCCTCATTTTCTTTCCTTCTATTTCAACATTCCGGTTTGAATCTGTGCTAATATTTCACACATATCAACATGTCCACCGCAGGACTTAATCAGAAAAGGATTTTGGTAACGGATATAGACTCAGGTTGGTAACACAAATTAAAAACATGACAATTTGAATAACTAACCAACAAAGATTAGCTTGTTTCGTATACTAAATGGTATTTATTCCAAATTCCAATATGCATGCAGACTTTGGCAAGGAAATCGCAAATGCACTCATTAGTGAGGGAGCCTTGGTGTTCACTCTGGTCAAAGAGTGTCGTGCGATGCAACAGGTGTTGGAACAATATCCGCAACTTACTCCAATACTTTTAGACATTTGCAAAGAGAAATGCGAAGATCAAGCTCGAAAACTGATTCTGAGCTTGCCAACTATAGACCATTTCGTTAACCTCTCTGGAGATACTGCTTTAAATATAATTTCAGGCTGTTACACGAATGCAAAGTAAGTATGTCATTTCCACTGTGTGTGTGTTCATTTATGCACCATGCCTTTAGTGAGCCTAATAAAGTTATGCGATCATAATTTTAAGGGTGCAAAAAATGTTTTTATCATTCATTCATGATTTGCTTGCCCTTGTCTTTCAGGATACATGATGTGAGCGATACTAAAATAAAGCCGGTGATTGCCAAAATGAACGAGTCAGGAGGCAAACCCTTAATATTTAGTGTATCATTTGGGGTAATTGCATGAATTATTCAAACATGCTCTTTTAAAGATTTGACGATATTATGGAGGTCACGTTTTGCTTGAGAATAACTAAATTAATGTTTTAAATTCCAGAACCAGAACATTATGAGCAAGCTTAAAGCTAATCTAGATCCAAGATTCCAGAACTCAAAAACGTCACAAATCTCCACAAATCTAAGGCAATCTCTCAAGAAAATGTTTTCCGGCAATGGGGAAAGCTCAAAGCAGTCCACTAGCTCCACTATGACTGTGACAACAACGACCAAAACAGAGGAAACAATTGTTCGGGAAGGACACGCAGCCACAAACTTTGCCGCACTTGCAGCAACTTTGAATCACGCTCAAGAGCCCTCGCAAAACGGAAATTCTTCAAGCACGGGCCCTTCGACTAAATCCGCAGCCAGCAATACTCGAATTCATAATCTCCAGGATAAAAACAGTAAGATTAGACAAGCCGTACTTAAAGTACAGAAAACATGTGCCAAAAAATGGAAAAAGGCTGAGAGTCGTATAGCAAAGCAGCAGAAATCCGCTTTGAAATCCCTCCACAAGGAAATCGAAAAGACTAAAAAGATAGAAAAGGCGAAGATCATGCAACAAGTTTCTGATGCCAATGCGTCAACAAAATCCAGGGAAGGTGCACTCTCCACTGAGACTGCTAATAAGATACTCGAGGCAAGAGAGAACCGAGCTGATAAGGAAGCTGAAAAACATGCCCAGAAAAAACTGGAACGAGAAACGTCCAAAATTTTAGAGAACAAGGATACTCAAATAGCAGAGTACCATGAGAAACTTTATAAGAAAATGGTAGATAAAGAGATCAACCAGTTTAATCGCATTAAAAGCAAATATTTGGTGTGATATGCTTGGAAATGACTCATTTCTACCATCACAAAGGTATAGGGTCCTCTTCGTTCGGATTTCATTTTCCCTTCATTTTCACAAAATATGACAATACTGCAGTAGTATAATAACTGGCATGCCTATCAACTTACATTATGGCTATGTAAAGTATATGTGCTTGTTAGATGATATGGTACAATGAAATGATTGTATTTCAATACTGAATTCCAATGGATTTTATGAATAAATAACGACAAAAACAACACTAATTAGTGCGGCTTTAATGTAATGTATGTTTAAGTGGAGGCAAAAGTATGGTTGGCTTCCTGATGGTATTTTATTCTTATAATTACTCTTTTACTGAAAAGTTCACAAATCTGTGTAGCTAAACGAAAAATAAATGTACTTTTATATTATTTAATACTGCTAATAACTCCAAGTAAACATCACGTTTTCCACGTTTTGGATATTACTCATTTTATGAAAAGTGTTTTTAAAATCTGCATTAATTAACTTTTTGTTAACATTTAAATATAATTTAACAAGTGTATCTAAGTGTAAGCCCTTTAAGTCAGCTACATACAACGAACAAGTAAACTAAGTTATGTCTGATATTACTTTATTACAATCAATTAAAGTTTAATAAAGGTTTCTCACTGAATCGCATTCGAATCTTTCCATTTTAATTAAATGAGCCACAATCAGCGCTAAACAAAAATAGCTCACTGCAGTAGAAGCAGAGGTAAAAATCTCAAATTTTCCTGTTTGAATCATGGAAGGGGCACCAGTTTTGATAACGGAGTTTGGGGAAGGTAATTTTTAAAACAATTCATCCATCTCTTCCTGATTATTCATTTGGTCCAGAACGACAAGGTTTGTAATTCACATATTATTATTTTATGTGTAGGAATTTGCTTCAATCTCCTAGAGTTTTTAATAGCCAAGAAAGCAGCACCATTTGTGTTTGTTAAAGACTTTGAGAGAATGCAAGACGTGTTTGAAAACTTTCCTGCAGCGATTCCAATCGTATTGGACTTCCACCGTAACATGGAATCTACCATTGACCTTTTGTCAGCTCTACCAACAATGTCCTGTGTTTTCAACTTGGATGGGGAAACTTTGGAAAATCTGTATCGTCAAACGTTTGAGCACTTCCAGTATGTAATCACTCTAAGAATAACTGTTGTATAAATGTTTTTGAATATGTATTTGAACGCGTCTTAATATGAGCTTTAGAGACTAGTATTGGATTTTTAATAATATGATAAACTGTTTGATATCTAGTAAAACAATCACTATCCATGCGGACGACTTTGACAGTAAGAAAGTGTGCAACGAAATGATGGATGCTATTACAGATGGATATACATTAATGGTCAACTTCCTTTCTCTGACCGTATCCACCCCAATGAGCTCAAACCCAGCATCCGTCGAGGAAACTCTAATGCCAGAAAGTGACCAATTAGCAGCCACCACTAGTAGTGCTTCGAATCCTGCTCGAAACCTTAAAGTAATATTTGAGAAACTTTTCTTTCGTCATCCAGAAGTACTTGCTGACCATAAACTGCCATTAAAAAGTAAGAAAGACAAAGAACGGCTCAGTGCCCAGGGTCGTCGGGAAGGAAATTCAATCAGCGAACTTTTCAAAAAGATGTTTACCAAAATGAATCCCTGTAGCACAATATCCGTCTTGAACCTTTTACCGAGCAGATCAAGAGGTGCGTCTATAAAATCTCCTGAGGAAATAAGCAAGTACATAAAATCACAGGAAATTGACGAAATCAAAGTAGCTTTTCAAACCATTCATGAGTCAGCTCTAAGAAATTGGACTGTCATCGGCGAGGAGGATTTTCAGTTTACACTATTGCAATACGAAGAGCAGTTTGCTACAATGTGTCAAGAGATTGAAAGGAGGGGCGAGGAAGGCAGAAAAGTGCTTCTTGACAAGATCAACAAAGACATTGAGCGAACAAAGCAGTGGGATCACGTTTTAGGGGCGAAAACTATCAACAGATTGCGAACATCTAGAGAAATGGAGATAGAAATGAAGGTGCAGCACTTTTGCAAACGAAAAGTTGCAGAAGCTCGAAAAAAAATTAATGATGAAATTCAAGAGAAACGGGACCGTGCAAAGGCACGGTTTTATGAGGAGATATTGGAGGAACAAATAATGGAATTGCTGCGCATTAAAGAAAAATATGAGAAGCGGAAAGATCTTCTTATGCTGCCTTATACTGGGGAATTGAAAATACTCAATTGAATGCTTGGCTGTAATAACGAAACATTTACTGCCTCAAAACAAAGAACGTCTTTCCGAACCTGGCGATGTAGCTAATATGTAGTCATTTTTAATTGTTTTTATCTTTGTCATATAGTAGATTACTTTTCATCTTTCCTCTTAAAAAGCCGTAGGAATTCATGGGTGCATATTGCTCTCAATTTGTTTGTGTGTTTTACGTACATGTTCTCTGAGCTAATGAATAGCTTTGAGAATTAAGAACAGAAGCCTTGCTAATGCAAGCTCTTAGTCGGTGTTTTTGCTTTCTCGTGTCTCCGCTACAACGCAGGCCAACGAATAGAGACAAGAAACAACGTTTTGTGGAGAAACCCGAACAATGCGAGACAGCTATGAATTTTACTGCTCAAATTCAATTAGGTATATATTCGCAAAGATGCTACACCTATAACATACATAAGTAAGATGTATATTCTATTCTTAATCAATGGCCAAAGAACCATAGCTTATGTACATGCTAACATTTGTATTGAATGCAGATTTCTGATAAAAATAAAAATGTGACAAAAACCGTGAAAATACGTAACAAAAAAAACGTTGTTTAGTCTACCGTCTATATTTAATTTTCACCATAAAAATAATACATGGTTAATGCTTCATTTGATTTAATTGCAACTACTATCTGTAACAAGTCATAAACCAACCAAAATCGTTGGACTTTATATAATGTTAGACTTACCATACCATAGACATACAAATAATACCGATTTACAGCATTAGTGCCGAAGTAACAGAGATAACAAATACGTTCGTTTAATTATCTTTGTAATGTATTCACAAGTTCTGACTATTCACAAAGCCAAGTTTAAAGAACTCGTCATGTGACATTTATAGGAAACATATACACCTCCGATATTGATAAAAACACACTTTATATCGTAAGCTAACATTACATTTAATTTTAACACACTAAAATTCTCTCATACACGAAGTACAGACCGTAGATCATAAAATTGTATGTATCCTATGGAACATGTATAGATGTATTGATGTATACTTTAAAGAAAACTAATTTGAAAGACTACTATTGTTTATACAAGCAAACAACATCGTGTCATCGTCTCACTGTGTATCAACCATATCTCAAACCTAACATATAAATAAAATAAAGCAACGATAACATTTCATGTTTGTGTAAAAGATTTCTTGTGTGCATCTGTGAACGCTGCGTCAATTGTCAGCTTAAAAATACCCAGTGCAGATGCAGCAATAGATTTTGATGCATGAAATGTGTGTGAACATAATAACTTGAAATTATAGTGATGAGTGATGATTCTCTATTCATCAAAGAAAGAAAAGACATTGGTTGATGTTACAAAAAATATCTTTGCCAACCACATTTATTGATACATATTAGATATGTGGATTATAACCAGTTATGTCACGTTGTCAGAATTTCTAACGTAGGTAACCACTCAAATCAGTATATAGTGTATCTAACTTTTCAATTTGAAGATTTACCAATCCAAGGCAATGGTAGAAAGCAGTTGGTGCAACATGCAAAACGTTTATTAGGAGAAATTTCGTCTTGTGCATAAACAAGTTACGTTAGTTTAACTCTTGCGTATTCAATTATGTAAAGTTATTCACATTTGATTGCTCACATCAATCTGTTAAAGGAGGATATTATTTGCGACTGCTCTGTTAATTTTATGCTCGTGTGCACGAATAAGCTCGTTGGTTTTTATGCATATTTAGAACTTCTTATGGGGTTAAGTGATACTTGAAGTTCAAAGGGGAAAAGGTTACCTCTTGGGGTTCATCAGACAGAAAATGGAACTGTGTTTTTTATTGTCGGATGCACCCGTTGGTAAAATTATTGAAATATTTCATGCTTTGTTCCCAATTCGATGTACAGAGATAGTCTTTGTAATCTTCTTGGGTCTAATTACTTAGGTCATGGACACCAGCTAATTCGCAGCATTACAGAAAGTTCATATCCTGTCATTGTGTTCGCCAAAGACTTTGAAAACTTGGAAGAATTGCTACATAGGTTTCCAGGTGTTATTTGGATTGTATTAGACATTAATCGAAATTTGGACACATTTGTCAAGTTTATGAGAGTCATTCCTACACCTAACTACGTGGTGAATTTTACCGGTCCACATTCCCAGTTTTTACAAAAGTGTTTGGAAGTGCTTCAAACTTCCGGCAACTCATTCGAGTATGTGCGCATTATCTAAAACCGTGTTAATCGAGTTCTCATTGATAATAACTGAACAATAAACGTTTGTCATGTGATTAACTGACAGCAGTCCTACAATATGTGAATAATTTCTGTTGTTGACCCATATTTTGCAGAGAACGAGAGCGAGGACATTCTGAACTGACCTTAGATGAAATTGTTGATGATCATGATGGAACAGAATGCAGAATACTTGTTAACGTGGTAAATATAGATTTAAACACAAAAATGAAAATGTGATGAGAAAAGACAGACTTTAAGCGTATGAAATTTGCATTATCTTTGAGGTGTAATTGTTGAAATTATGTTATGGTTTACTTTCTAGTAAATTTTATTTCTTATTTGTGTTTAGGTGGAAAAGCGATCAGATCTAAAAAAGAAGTCAAAATCGCTAGCTAAAAATTTTGGAAATCTAGTGAAAGGAGCTACGAAGAAACTTAGCACTCTAACGCATGACGAAGATGATGACAATGCACAAGAAAAGGAACCATTGATACGCCCCGTTCGTTCTCAACAAGAGGAGTCTAAGGGGTTCTTTGCCAGTGTCCTATCCCTCTGTTGTCCTTGTTTTGCTTCATCGCCTGAGCCAGAGTATTGCTTCCAAAGCCGACAAGACCTTCACTACCAGATGCGTTCGGAGCAGTTTGAAGAAATCGACAAAACATTTAAACAGCTACACGAAGCATCACTTTCAAAGTGGAAAATAACTTTGCTCGAATTGCAGAGAAAAGAATCACAAAAGATTAAAGAACTCCAAACCAAAGTCGATGATTTACGAGAACAAGAAGAACAAGAGCTTACGCAAGTGAAAGAAAAACAAAATTTTAATACCCGCGACCGACTCTCCACTGTTTTAAGTGCTGAAACGATTCGAAGGATCGAGGAATCACGGTCCCGACAAACAAAAGGTACCGTGAAGTATGATGCTGACCGTGCATTTCGTGAAGGTCAAATACTTATCACCAAGCAGGTAGCAATTGACAAAGCTCAACTTCACGAGAGTCATTACCTGAAGCTAGTGCAAGAGCAGCTACAAAAATTAACCAGCATTCAGGTAAAATACCAAAAGAAGTCTTCAGCGTTGCAAGAACGTTATTTTGGAACGTTGTAAATCTGAAAAAGATAGTTATCAATAGAAAGCGTGTGGTTGAACGTTTTGTGTCGGGTCAGATCTGACACCTTGCTTTTAATGATTATATTGACGTTTCTCGTGTTAATTTCCCCATTTAAAACGAATTTATTATAAGATATTTTGACTTTAGAGGAATATTAAATAATTCCATGCTTTTAACTTTTATACTACATGTAATGAATAAAGAAGACGCTTAACATTGGTCTTGTAACAGTTGGCAGTCCATTGGTCCGTACATAATGCACGCCCTTTCACTTAACTTGAAAACAAGTGAATACCGAGAAATAAAATTTAAGCTTTACCACTGATGACTTAATAACTACATTTGAATGTGCTCAAACAAAAAAGTAACGCTCATACTTTTTGAAAAACTGTTCATTTTAACATATTTGCACTCACACAAGCATCAAGCGTAAAATTAAGGACCCAGATAACAGGCATAGGTAGAATATCCATGTACATTGCTATTGCTTGTTGAATTTATGTGGTCCTTTATGAAATGAAGTGAAAAGTATACATACCACCAGCACCCTTACATATATGCATATTTTTGGTTTCATTCAAACCTTTTCCCACAACCAAAAGCTGAAAAATATGGACACATGAATTCATTTTCTGGCTAACGTTAACCAGAGTTCATCTTTTAAGAAAGAATGTATTATGTAAGATGTAGTGCAGAAAACAATTAAAGATTATAAATAGTTGGCTTTGTGGTTTGGTACTATTTTATATTCAGTAAAAACGTGCTTGGTAATTTGAAAATACATACATATGTGTAGTTTCTTCAATTCATAAATAAATACAAAAACTTGTGCTTTATTTCTTTATATTTATATTGCCGACCAAGGTATTTGATAACCTTCGAACATATAAAGAATTCATACTAGTTAGCTTAAAAGTTATAAAAATTACAGGTATTGTACATTTCTATTTACACTAATCGTAAGAATAAAAAATTACATTACTTAAAACAAAATACAAAAATTCATCATGTAATAATATCCGTATAAATGAGTTTTCTGCAGATAATACTTCTAGTGGTAAAAATGGAATACTTACTTACAAAGAAATGATTTGATAGATACAAACCAAATTATTCACTGAGCAAACAGTTCTGACACGGTTAATGAGACCATCAGTATATTTCTTTCATTCTCATCATAACAGTCATAAAGCTAAACTATCCACTAGTTTATTTCAAAATAAAAAATGACATTTGCCATAAACTCATCATTTCAAAACTGCATTGATTTATATATGCATTTTCCTATTCCGTAAATGTCGAACTCTTCTTTCATCCACTGCATATTCCGTGCATCCAAACCACCAAACCGGGGATGGTCGAGGGTATGATGCAGCCTTAATTAAAAAAATAAAGTTGATAAAAATATGCTCTGCCAAAGAAAAATTAGATGTTTAAAATTCCTATTCACCTCTTGGTCGGATTCCGGATCATGAAATTGCCAATATTCGCCGTTTTTGAAGAAGTATGTTCGACCATTTGGTGCTAAAAAGGCGTCCTCGATACCTGCATCTGGGATACCTGGCCAATTTGGGGCAATTTTTCTTGGATACCCCGAAGAGTTCTTTTTGACAACTCTTATTTTCCCGTTAGAAATCCGCGTTTTACTAACAATTCCAGTTTCCACGAGTTTTCTTGGATGCTCAAAGCTGTACCTCCAGTATCGATTCTTTTTAAAGAAATACACCATATTGTTCCAAGACCATATGGTGCTCGCATCCAAGTGGTTTGGAACACCAAGGAAGTTACTGGAAATTCTTTTTGGGTACCCTTTATCCATCCGGGTTCCTGTTGATCGCCAGTACAAGCGACCCTACAAATAAAAATTTGAAGAGTTCATTTCAACTGCATCTAACTTTTTTCAAATGTGAGTTTTAATACTGCACCCTACACTCATTATTCAACCATTCAGCTGACATTATGCACAGTTATACAACGAACCTTGAAAAAGTAGGTTTTCCCGTTGCGAATTGTCAAAACTGTATCCAAGTTTGAAGGGAGTCCCTGGAATGTTTCATTGATTCTCCGAGGGTACTGTTCCCGTGAGTAGGGTTGTCCAAATTTCATACGAAAGTAATAATCACCTTTAAAAGCATAAATGTGGCCATCCGCTAGAGTAGAAATTGCGTCAAGTTTTGGATCCGCACAAAGATCTGGGAGATCCTTTGAATCAGTAGAAGACGTCATTCCGTCCAGCTTAACGTCTAACTGAGATGGCTTAAACGCTTCGCCGGAAACTTTGCGCTCTGCGGAAGGCTTAACTTTAGGTCCATATAGTCTCTGCAATTTAGAAAGAAGAAAATTATTAATTGAAATAAGACTTTACACTGAATTTTAGTGTAGAAATTTTTTGTCCTCAGTACCTGTATTGCTGATATATCATCTGCATGCAATTGCAGCTTATCCTTGAAGCCTTGGTACATCAAATACATGACTGCTTGCTTTTCTGAAGAATGTCCGAGTCCTAATGAATGACCTATGAAAATGTCATTTTTATAGTCTAATTGGTTCAGTCTATAACTAAACACGCCTGACTCTTGTATTCAGTGGACTATACCTATCTCGTGAAGAGCTACAGTCCTTAAGTTGTGCCCATTCCGAGTATTTGCAGTCCATCTCTCGTCATCATCAAAATGTATTATTCCTCGAGTTGGATAAAAAGCATGTCTGGAGTAGAATTGTATTATATAAATAATAATATCGCTTTTAACTAACCACAAATTAAAGTTAAATTGACTTTTCTTCTTTGATTATTAAAAAACTTGATTCTATAAAAACTAAATTAAGATAAATTTTTGAACTTTCATAAATAATATATAACTCACCCAAGGGTCTTGCTGGGTCCATCAAACGATTCTTCATCTCCGTGATCTCCAGAGAAAAAGCTGATTTCAATGTCTGCCTAGTTGGGAGAAAATAATGACGACATAGAAATATGAAAAAAAAATGTTCGTGAGGTTTAGAGTTTCCTCCACCTCTTTGAGCAAAGATTTATTTATGAGAGCTTTTACCTTTCCATCCCACACCTTCCTGAAAGTAAGATTAGTTTCTCTTTCCCAGTACTTAAAAGCCAAGTCAATTTCCTTTTGAAGAGTTTTTGGTTTCAAGCTAGAGGACGCAAATTTTGCGACTCTGTATGTGAGGAATCTTTTTCGCCAGCGTGGACCTATAAACATTCGTCATAAAAACATGAATACTAATATTCTGAGAATTAATAAGAATGATGAAAGAATATGGATAACCTCTTCTCCCATTTATCATGATTTTTTCAATTGACAAAGGAAGCGGCAAAGGATTTCGTATAAGACATAAATGTTCATAAATCAAGAAAGTGAGCGAACTGCATAGGAAACAACTAATTATTTGTGGTGGTAGGCATACTTTGATCATTAAATTATTAACCTTGTAAATCATAACGTTTGCGACGGACAAGGACGTCAGGATGACTTCTTGCTGCAACTTCTAGTGAATCACTCAACTCATCGCTTTCATCCACTCTTAAATCCCTGTTACCGCATCTTTGCTTGTTCATAGCCAGAACAGTTCTGCGATTAAGCCGACCATTCGGAATCAGGTTAGCAAATTCTTGGAACTCGCGAATTCCTTCCCGAGCTTCATCCACATCCACAGTCGGGTCTTCACGAAGGTTGTGTATGTAACCAAAACGAGATAGATATTCCTAGAAAATTATATAAAAATCAAAAAATACCAGAGTTTTTACATTTACAACTTCAACCAAACGGAAGGTTCACAGTATTCCCTCTTGAACAATTCAAAGTATCATTAATCATATGAAAATGACTGTCTGTCAGTAGTTTGTGTCTAAATGCCTGCATTAAATTAACAAAATTGCTATTTTTCGAAAACGTGATACTTTTTGTTATTTAAAAATGACAATTATATGCATATCTAAAGCCATGTTTTAGCTATGCAGGAAAAGGGAGAAGAAATAGAGACGTCATCCAACCGATATGAGATATTATGTTGTATTCATTTTAGGTGCGAAATATGAGATGCCCTATTTGTATAGCAAGTGGTGCAGTACTTAAAGGAAGGGTAAAAACGAAGCCCATAAGCCTACTTCAAGTCAATCACGTCAGCACTGCGACGCCTCATATGTCTGTAACTCTGGGACTACTTTGCATATTAATAGTTTCTCTCTTTGGCAGTATGTAGGTACACCTGTCCAATTAGTTGGGAAGTTTTATATGCACTGATATTGTTGTTATTGTTTGCTACGCTGTTAAATTATGATTTTTATTCTGATCCCTATTAATAAGCTTTACTTTAATAGTAGCTTGCGAGTTGTGGACACCCCACTGGTATACGAATGCCAAATCATCTCGACCGGTTATGCCGAGATCAATAGCGTTTATGAATACTAAATACAAAGCTATCATCATCAACAAACACTCAATCAAAACCAGGTTGACGTTGACACAACAAGAAGTTGTCTACAAGTATATGTTCTTGGATCAATAAAATGACGGGGTAATCCAAACCACTTAATTATCTTACTCAATCGTACCCACAGAGTAAGCATTAATGAGTTTGTCCAATCATATAATTAATTTTTGAAGATGTTTTCATTATGAGTTTAATTAGTTTAAAGTCAAGGACAATGCTTGCAAATTATAATATACTGTAAAAAGCATGGAAAGATCCTACTTGTAATAATAGCTAAGAATTTTGATTGACTTACCAAGGCATCTCCTGTAGATTGAATTTTGTATGCATGCACCGACTGGATACTTAAAAAACATACAGTCAGACACAATAAGTCGATTTTGCATAAAATTCTTGATGTTGATACGATTTTAAATCGCATCGTGATAATGTCTCTTTCCGATTATGTAATAATTTATTCACAGTGAAATTTAAACCCTTTAATTTGGCAGAGAATTTTATCAGTGGGAAATGTCACTACAATGCACTGAACTCACGCACACTGACAACTTCAAAATAATTTGGCTTTGCTCATGAGCGGATCCGTTGCTTTGTTGCTGCTCTGATGATGTTCTCCACAATGACTAAAGTAAAACTGAACCCGCTCGCAAGACCACATCCACTTGACCTTCCAAACCTTTTTTAATTGAAACATGGGAATGGCACGAGTAATAGTTTAAAGGCAGTACAAAACAGTCTCATTGAGCATTTTCGTCGATTAACAAAAGATATGCGATTTTCACTGTCTGTAAAAGAATAGAAAGCAAAATAAACCTGTCATACCCATGCGTATTTTACGTACCAAGAAAAAGAGGATTTAACACGAGCTCAAAGAAATTGCTCGCATACTGAGTAATAAAATTAGGAGTTCTTTTCTTATTTCTCCTGGACCACTGACGGGGATCCACAATGTTTATTTTACATAGCAGCACACAGACAGAAGCCTGAACCAGTCACACTTTGGACTTATGCTAAAATGTCGTCATACAATTATATATACATATATATATGTAATGAACTTGGAGATCTTATTTGTCTAGGCTAGAGGGCTACTACATTTAAAGTAAACATACTGGTCGGAAAGGCGTCAAGTCTAATTGCGCTGCTAAAAGTTTATTTGGGGGAGACACCTTCTGTATAACGTAATTGCTGGTCAGGTACAGGCACCACCGGTGATATTATACATACGTACGTACGTGTTTGTGTGACTGCGGGTCGTGGTCGTGGTCCCAACTCGGCACTAGTCATCCATGTGCGTATCATGCATGGGTACTTTTTTAACGGGTTGTGCAGATGGCTTTTTAAGGAATGAACTAATTAGTACCTCAAACATGGGCACACGCTCACGTACATCTTAGGAAAAGCAGCTACAAGAGTCACGTCACATAAGCAATAATCCATAAATACACATAGTGGATTGTTTACTACAGCTTGATGTAAGGGATCATGTGTCGCAGGGGATTAGTTAAAAAGTTATTGCAGGTGACCCAAGGAATTATGTGATGTCCAGCCCGTACTCATCACCATCATCATCATGATTACACTAATCTATTGTTACACTTTCTCATGGGGGCCAGTTACAATGACGGGTCGTGCAAGCAAAGTAGACACTGGAAATGACGATGACGACACACTTTGAAACAACATTCTGCGGGTTGCCAATAAACTCCATCCACGATTTCTTACTTATTGGCGACTAGTGTAATAGTGGATATCATGAAAATGTACACTCGATGCAATTTGATGCGCCAGGTTTTTCTTTTCTGTGTTTGTAAGCAGAAATTTTTTTGTTTAAAAATTATTCTGTGGTGGCTACAAAACCACCGTCAATTTCTTGGTTTCAACATAATTAGTTAATAAAAATAGAAACAATTGGAAAGTTGCTCGGAATGAAAGTAAAACCCACAGCTCCCAATTTAGACAACCATTTATTTCCAGTACATCTATATCATTTTTTTATTCGTTTTACAAATATCTTATCAACTTATTTCACGAAACTTCAATAGACGCATTGAACTCATTAAATGCACAAAGAAATCAAACGAGCAGCCTAAAAATGGCAATGACAATACTTTAATCCGGGAACATGCTGTACGATCTTAAATTGATAATTATTGACTCCAATTGTTCATGAAAAGATTTCAGGTTCAAGCACACACAACTGCAAATATGGCAAGTCAATGCTGAGAGATAAAAATAACAAGAAAATCCGATTTTGTCACACGAGACACAAATTCCGAGAAGCGAGCTTAAGTAGTGGCTTTGTGGATGTAATTTGCTTTTCTGCTGAATCAGAGCTTTCTTCCCACACGACTTGCATCGAATGATCTGGCTTTTACACAGAAATTGTTGACTGGTCTATGGAGGTGTTAACAAAGGAAGACTAAAAGGCGACATTTAGTGAGAATACTTTTAATTAGCCTGTTAGAGTGACATGAGATAAAACGATAAACAAATATTTATCCTGCAAAAATATATTATTGTCTACATATCGCAAATAATATAAGCAAAACTTTTCGCAGCTTTAGTTTATGTGGTTGATTGATACAGAAGTCGTTCTCTTTCAACCACTGACCACTCATTCCCTCAGTTTTTTGCTCATATGCACTACTTTAGGACGTATTCATGACTTTAAGTAGCGTGATTAATGAAAGATTATGAGATTTGCTGCTGTCAGTGAGCTGCTAACTTCTGAGTGAGTGCTGATGTCAGATCTAAGCAGAAGACATTTGGTCATAATTCTTATCTTCCTCCACAAATGGTCTCATACAAATACATGCAAATATAGGTACAAAATTATCTTCCTGATCACCAATCTGCACCCTGATTTTATTTCATTGAAATTTGTCAAGTCTTCTGTTTTCCATGTAATATTCAAGTCAACATCTACAGAGTTTTCATGGGCACTTCACATCTAATTGTAAGCTTAAGATAAAAGTTGCAAGGTAGAATGCAATGAAACACCCCCAACATGTCTGGAAGATCGTTGCGAGTATCAAATACGAAGTACCATTAGGGAGGGACGTACTTTCATACTTCTCAACAGTACAACATAAAATTTTCTTTTTGATTATTTGAGCCAGAAATTACGTAATGCTTACATTTGGAATGCTTCATCACAAAGTTTTTGTAAACCTTTACGTTCAAGATACTAGATAAATATGCATACCATTTCAAAGCTTTTAATGGATCTGAGTATGGTCGCCTTTGTAAACATGGGGTAATGTCGTACAGGATCTATTACATTAAACAAGCCGACTAAATATTAACACATTACTACGCGTGGGTATTTAATCAATAATAATAGTGTTATCTTCATTGACATGAATTTTATTTTAATGTGGTGATTATGACTTAAAATATTCTATCAAAGACAGAATATTCACCACAGAATGCATTAAACGTTTCGTTAAAACTGGAAAGCTGAATGAAGGTGATAGGTTGTCCCTTATCATCTCTGCTTTGCTAAAATATCATGTTCACATCTCATAATGTGCCATTAAAATTTTATTTGCAAAAGTACTGTTGGCTAAAGATTTCCTTCTGTTTTTTTGGTTGACCGTTCAATAATCCAATATTATCCAGCCAGAACCAAACCATTTATAAATAAGTAGAGGTAATAAATTAATGTGGAATAATGAATCATATAATGTGATGAATCGGAGGATAAAATTCATAAGAATTTTTTTACTATTAGAGCGAATTTGCAATCATAGTATATCTGTAATTTTCCTACAAATGGTCAATTACAACTAAAATCTGACATTTATTGTTGCCCATACTGGAGTTATGAGTCTATAGGTACACACGTTCCATCTAACATAGGGGTAAGTTACATGTTATCAATGACTAATGGCATTGCCTAATTAATAAACAAAATTTATGATGACATAATGCTTAAGAATAATATAGAAAATGAAAATGCTCTTGATCGATTTCAAGATCAATACCAACAGGAACTTTGTGGCAGAAGCCCTAACCTTGTATGTCTTTTAATGAGTGAAAAAACACTTAATTATTATATCTTATAGTACGAAAATTGATCAATTCAGAGTCAACAATTCATTGAAAAAGAATTGAAGGAAAATCAATCATTATACTTTCGCATTATCAGTACTATATGACGATAGAGAAAAAATGTTTTGTTACGAAACTTGAAATAGTTTAGATTTTTAATAGCATTTAGGACATTGATGAAAACGGTTGCGTGTCTAATCACAGTAAAATATGATTATAGCCAGTAGAATGTTATGATTATTGAAAAACTGGTATTCAATGTAATGCTTGTGTTTTTCGTACCGGCACGAGCTGGTTAAAGTTGTCGTATTGAAATCATGTCCTAAGTAAAGTATACGTTACACTTGTAAGCTTATTATATCGACCTTTTATTAAAAATTTAATACGCCACCTTTCTTGATAGCATCATTAGTGTCATCTACGAAAATAAACCTCTGATATATTGTATTTTGTAATCAAAATGGCCTCTAATGGCATTTTTAATTTTCTTTATAGTCCGTCTAATCCATCCTTGTTTAAGCTCATCCTCGCCAGGTTTGTAAGAAGTGCACCCAAACCACATCACTCGAGAAGATCGCGGATACGGTGGTTCAGCTTCTGCTACCTGTTTTACACAGAGATTTAGAACATAAAATTAGGTTTTTATACGTTTTTGTACTGCCCTACTGTTTGGAAATACTAGATCATGTAGAGTATATATATGTGTGATAACATAATAATATGACATTTACCTGAAAGTTTTCATCATCAAATAACCAATAATCATCCCCTTTGAAAAAGTAAGTAGGTCCTTCTGGACTTTTGAATGCTCCATCTATTTCTTTTGTAGGTAGACCATACCATTGGGATATAGGCAGAGGGTAGTTACTGGCCACCACGGGGTAGTCGTCTGGATTGTATCCCCAGTACTGGTCCCCTGGATAAATCAATTGTTTCTTATCATGTATGAGTGTCTCATTGTTACATAAAATTGTCTTCAATTCATGAAAACTGCATTGGATGTTTTCTTACCTTTGAAAAAATACAAACTTTCATCCCCCGACCAAGCAAATACTGTGGATTTAAGAATACAAATGCACAAAAGATTAATATTACAATTAACAATTTTAACAATAGAATAAAATTGTGTATAATACCTGCATCTAAATTGTCGGGTATTTCAGGAAAGTCATCAGATATCTTGCGGGGAAAATTCCCATCTATTTTTCTATTCTCAAACCTCCAGTACTGATCCCCCTGTATTGAATTGAATCGACCAAACTGCTTCATGCGTTCTTGCAATAATAACATATTATCTCTAGGAAGTTGAATATTAAGCAGAGGAGCATATAACGCTTACCTTAAAGAAGTACGTTTTCCCCCTGTAGGTAGCAGCTGAATCCAAATTTCCAGGTAGCCCATAAAACACATAGGAAATCTTCTCAGTATATCTCGTCATGATTCCCTTTCCATTTGGATCAAGTCGGAATGCATAATCTCCTTGATAAATTTGATCGAATAAAGGCAAAAAGTTATAGTTGTTCATTTTTCTACATGCTTTAAATCTAAGGAAATATCTCATTTCTTGCCAAGTCTTGCCATTGTTACAATTACAAACCTCGGAAAGCATAAATTCTTCCATCCTGGAGAGCTGTAATTGCATCAATTTTAGAATCATCGCATAGATTTGGCCTAGAATCTCCTTCTGGTTTAGTTGGTCTTGGCCTTACAGTAGTTGTTTCTTCGGTTGGGGATGTTACATTGACTATAATTGGATATTGAGTTGATGATCTTTCGGGAACTTTACCTTTCTCTCCGTAGATTGACTACAAAAATAAAAACATTGTTTGAATTATAGATAGAGTGTGTGTACTTTCGTTAATGGAGACATCTTGAGCTGACTGCATTGTTCAGTTCAAGAAATATTCATATTCTGGAAATCATCACCTGTATCCCTTCAATGTCATCTTCGTGGAGATGAAAGTTTGGATTATACGATCGCGCAAAAGCATACATAACTGCTTCCTCAACATCACTATGTCTTAGACCTGCATTCGAATAAAAGGAAATTTGTGAATTGTAACTTTCACTATACAAAAATATGCACAATTAGAAGCTTCAGTTGACTAAATGAAAACTGCATTACCTAGAGCATGCCCAAGTTCTAAAACAAACAAACAAACCCTCATTAATAAATAAAAAGTTTAATAACAGCAACGGTTAAAAACATGATAGTCAATTGTAAACTAACCATGTACCATGACATGGAAAAAATTGGTGCCTGAATATGTCTGCGATGTCCAGTCTTCATCATCGTCAAAACTAAATAATTTTTCATTGCATAATTTGAAAAGTCATGAGCTTGGTATGTTAGTTTTTCATTCACAGAAATTATACAATGTGATTACATTATTTATCTTACTGAATGTCTCCTCCTATTCCAACACCTGGAGGAAATGCCTAAATTGAGAAGGTAAACTCTGTATTATAGCATTTCATGTTAAATGTAGAGAGACATTAATTAAACGTTTCTTTATTGCTACGCCTGAAATACACACATGAGCTAAGGTGATTCCTCTCCCGTCAAAAGGCTCTACGTCTCCGTGTGATAATCTTGCAAACTTTAACTCTATGTCTACTTCATCCGCATTGTCAGCTCTGATAAACTCCAGATTCGAATAGTTGGACCAGAGTTGAAAAGCTTTGTCAACTTCGCGCATTGTTGTCGTTGGATGAAATCCACTCTCAGAGAAGCGAGCAATTTTGTACGTTAATTTCAGTTTACTCCATGAAACACCAGAAGCAGCGTATCGCTTGCTTCGATAAACAGCGGAAATATCAGGCACATGAACGATATCTTTATTTCCACATCTTGGAGTGTTCATTTTTATTTTCGTCGGCTCGTCAAAATTTCCGGTAACCTCAAGCCTCGCATATTCCTGGAAAGTTGATAATGCAACCCTTAATGCAGTTGCTGCCGGATTAGAAGAAGTCGGGTTGAGCAAATCTCGAGTGATAGTGGTAGCTGAGGATGACACCAAACCAGCCACTTCTTTCACATCCTTAAGGTACCCAAACTTCACCAAATATTGCTAGAGATAAAATACGTAAAAACAGACAGTGAAGCTCACAAAAAGTGTGTTTTCCTATGAGAGAAATTTCTGCAATTTTATGAGATCTCTTACGATTGCATCCTGAAGAGTTGTCACCCTTGCGTATGTTAACTGCTGTGCTTTCACTGAAGCCCAATGGTTACAGCATAAAGCTATCGTTGTAAACAGAAGCATGCGCTTACAAGCCCTCATTTTTGAAACCCTGTCTATCCCTGGACAAAAGACCAGTCAAAGTGTTCTTGAAGATGGTTGTGACGCTAGTGCGGTTCATCTTTAGTTCTGCGAACTGCAGCATTCTCGAAGATGTTTGATCGTATTGCATATACATCCATAGTAAGTATTTTGCGATTACGACCAAATTTGAAGGTTGAAATCTTGCTTGGTGTAAGCTAATAATGCACGCAAGGATGCAGGCATAATATGAAGGCAGAAATCATTATCAAGCTGGCATTGTTTAAAGGAGAATACATACATAATATTGTAAAATGGTTGTTCTGGTAGGGTATCAAAATCCCGTTCACTTCAAACCCTGAGGAGCACACAATTATTATGATGACTTGTGGCAGATTGCTAATAAATAATGAAAATGCAGAAATGAGAATAAATTTGGAATCTACCAAGACAAGACGAAGGCATGGCTAGCGGCAGGATGTGGTAAAAGGATATACTTGCTCACGACTACGACGGACGACTGTGTATGAGACTCGGATTATTGGCTCTTGGTGGATTGGATATTCTTCTGCTGACATTCTGCTGCCGATGGTCTAAAATCTTGTCTGACTGGGTTTATGTTTAAAAAGCAAGCTTTTTTTATTGAAGCACGCAAGAAAAAGAAGCAAGCCGAACCACTGATATGGACCATTACATGATGGACGCATTTTGCATAATTATTATCTTCGTATTCCTTCAAGATACCAACTTAAGTCAAGCAAAACTGTGATGATAATAATAGCCTCACGTTTTTACTTTGGTGTTGTTTTTTACTGTAAATTGTAAATACTGTGATTACATATAAATGAATGTATTTTTATATCTCAGCAGATTTTACAGAAGTGAGGAAATTAGAACTTTATTCGCTTAAAACTTTGAAATAATTTATGCACAATGTTACATTAAAAAGTAACGTTTAATTTGCTGCTTTATGTTCATATGCATGCATGTATATCTTTGGCTGAAGTTCTTCCCCTGTCTTTAAAATCGGACTATTTTTCTCTCTCTGGTAATTATTACATAAATATTCTACTATAGTGTGTATTTTTATGACTTTCAGCAACAGAGTCAGTTATTATTATCCAATGTGAACTATTTAAAAACATACATCTTCATATTAAGGAATGTACTGACAATTGACTTTTTGTCTGGTTTGGTATAGTAAATAAGATTTATAACAAAAAGATCTAGCTCATATATACTTACGCATTTTAATTCGTTCAACAAACTCATTCAGTATTCATCATAATAAGTTTGGTCATCATAATATGCCGAGTATCGGTATGCCTCGGGTTGTCTAACATTTCGATAGTCTATAGGAGCTCCTCCGGTACATCCAAACCACATTATTTTACTACTTCTCGGATACGATGGGTTTAGATCATTGTTTATCTATGCAAGAGTGTATATATTTCATATATAAAGTGTTAGTGGATGCTATTTCTCAAAATAAAGCTGTGACAGGTTACCTTAAATTTTTTTTCATCAAATCTCCAATATAATTGATCATAAAAGAAGTAAATGTGACCATTTGGGGCTTTGAAACTGGCATCTATTCTTGGAACAGAGTTTCCCAATTCCCACAAGCTAAGTGGTATTGGATATTTATCACTCACAAAGGGTTTAGATGACGGATCAAATCTCCAAATTTTGTCTCCTGTTTGAGAAAGTCCAATACAATTTTTATATTGCACGTATGCAGATACAAATGCATGAATAAGTCATTGTAGCAAGTGTAAAATTGAAACCTTTAGTAAAATAGATTGCTTTTAGCCATTCAAACGCAGAATCCACGTTGTCCGGAATGCCCCGGAAGTTGGCCGAAATCTTTTTCGGGTATCCGGAATCCATTTTTGTTTTTGTAAATCGCCAGTAGTAAGCACCCTGAAACACATATTATGAATTACTTGTGACCTAACACACATTTCGACTCATGTCATTTTAAATTTAAAGTCAATTTACTTTAAAAAAGTAAGTCTTTCCATTGTCTCTGGTAACAGCTGCGTCTAAACTTCCTACCAGACCCTCAAAGACTGTCCCGATATGATGTGGCCATCCAGGTACGATTCCTTTGCCCTTTCCATCAATTTGGAATGCGTATTCATCTGAAATAAATTACAATTTTCTCATTTAGACATTTTTCAAAGCTCATTAGGTTTTCATACTGACGTCGATGAATGTGCCATGACCTTTGAAAGCATACACAGTTCCATCGAAGAGGGTTGTAACTGCATCGATTTTCGAATCTTTGCATAGGTCAGGTCGCATGAACACTGGTTTACTTCCTACTTCAATATTTCGTTCCGTGGTGGTAGTAGTGGAAATTGAGGGTGGTTTTTGGGAACGGGGTGTTGGAGATGGCGTGGAAATATCTTTCGGCTGTTTCTGACCTTGGTTTCCAGTAATTGATTTCTGAGTGACAGGTTTCTCTCTGTTCACGCGCTTTCCATACAAGGATTGAATACCCTCAATATCATCAGGATGTAATTGTAGCTTTGGCTGGTAGCCTCCATAAAATGGCTGCATGATTGCTCCTTTAACTTTGCTGTGTGACAAGCCTGGATAAATTTGTACTTTTTCAACATTATGCTACTGCGTATAAATTCTTGTAAGCATTATCAATTAATTGTTAGGCATGTCTTTTTAGGAACGAAGTAAGCTATCAGAAAATATAATCGTATTCTCTATATCGTACCTAAAGCGTGACCTACGAGGAGAAATATTTGCAAAAATTATAACTTTTAAATTTTATACTAGAATTAATGAGTAAAGAAGACACGTAATATTCAATATGTAAAGGTTAATTGGCAGATCACCAATTTCATGGGTCGCTACGAATAAAACATTTATTCCCTTAGGGCTATTGACTGTCCAACGTTCTTCATCCTCAAAATGGACATCTCCCAGCACACCCTCTCCTGGAGGAAAAGCCTAAAGCAATGAGGAAATAATTTGTTAGGTATTATGCATACTATTCTCTAAATACTGGATGAAATTCATAATTTCAATCCCTTCAAAGTTTGGTATGTTTGCATCAAATGATTATGTGAAAATGAAGTACATGAGCCAATGTCTTTCCTGGACCATCGAATGGAAATTGATCTTGTATATGAAACCTCATTGTAAAACTCAATTCAATGTCCACCTGTAATGTTTCAAAAGTTTTTTATCTCTAATACCAAGTCTGACTCAATACTCAATATTAACTGAAGTCTGTTTCTATTGCTATATATAAGATTGCCTTTTTGTCATCGGGTCTGTAGATGAAGTCTAAATTGGTTACTTCGGACCACAACTTAAAAGCGTGATGTAGCTCTTTAAGCACAATTTCTCGACTGACATGAGCACCCATATTCTGTGAAAACATTCCCATTTTGTAAGTTAATTCTCTCTTTTTCCACCGAAATTTGTTTTCATTTATCGTGAACCGACGATATCGTTCCGGGGACACAAAATTTTCTTTATCAAGCTCATTTAAAAACATTGTATGGTGCTCAGTTTGATTTATATCCAAATTTCCACAACGTGGTGCATTCATCATGTTCATAGTTTTAGAATCTAAAACTCCAGATTGTTTAATGTTGCACATTTTCTGAAATTCCATGAGCATGGGCTTCATGTTTGACATGTCTGAGTTGTCAGTGACATCTTCATCGTTAATGTATCCAAACCGGTTTAAATACATCTGAAAGAATAATAATGTGAGAAGATTAAATCCATGTTAGATTGTAGGTGCTTAAAATGAACATTCTTACAAAAGATGAGTAAAGCAGGTTGTACCAATGCATCATGGTTATTTGAAATTTCGTACGAGTTTACAGCACCACAAACTATCGGGATAATCCAAATCAACTCCATAATTGATAATAAATATCGTAGTTATCAATCCAGGCAGTTCAAAATGACAATCATGTTTTGTAAACTAGAACGATAGCTTAAGCTGATATTGAAGTGCTTGATCTAGCTCAACTAAAAGGATTTACGCATAACTATATGATGTTCTACCCACACGATGGAATTTTTACTTACTTTTTGAAGAAACCGGATGTTATGTCACCACAATTATGAATGAAATGGTACGAATATACGAGGAAGCTGCGTAGGGTGTCTGCTATTTAGCATATTATTTGTGTGTGGTTGAGTTCAAAAGTCATCTACAATAATTCATTAAATAGATGTAGTAGTAATGAGTTGAATCAACATTTTATATTTATTGTTTGGAGCCTTAAACCAAATTTAGTTTGTCTTTTTATTTGATATTTTAAGGTTAATAGTTTCAACAATAATCATAACACATCTAAAATATTAGCAAATGCTACTTTATCATGGTTCCTGACACCCAAACCATCTTTCGGACGCAATTCTGGAACCCTGAAAGTTTCGGATGATCTGCAAATGTGCAATGAAAGTTTTAAAATAAATAATGTTTATCTACATGCAAAGGCATTTCTTTTAGCTTTACACGATCTTAATTTAAGATTCTTAAATAGTTAAAGTAAGATGATAGTTTTACAACGTACTCTGTGGGCATTTTTATCAAACTCCCAAAAATATTGACCTTGAAAGAAATATACTGTTTGATTGGGGGCTGAGAAAGCTGCACTTATTTTTTTACTTAAGCCCCAATGACTTATAGGCATAGGAAAAAATGAAGACACCTGGGGCCTTTTACGCGTGTTGAATCTCCAAAATCTATGTCCTGTAAATAATATTGAGAGTTATTATGAATGAGAAAGTTTTGTTTTACTTGAGAAGAGTAAAGATTCTTTAGTATTTTTGTTAAATAGATAAAAACTTGCAAACCTTTAACAAAGACAAACTCATCATCCCATTCGAACGCTGCATCTAAATTATCGGGAATACCAGGAAAGTATTCAGAAATCGTGCGAGGATATCCAGTATCCATTTTCTTTCCAGTGAATCTCCAATACTTTCCTCCCTAAATATTTTATGATATTTATTAACTGCATATTATGCATATATTCATGCGGTATATATGGTGCATTGTGTATGTACTAAAGGGAAAATAAACCTATTTGAGTTTAAAATGTAGAATATATATGTACCTTAAAGAAATAAGTCTTCCCATTAAGTCTTGTGAGTGCACAGTCTATCTGTCCTTCCAACCCAGTAAAATAAGAGGAAATGGGTTTTGGCCAACCAGATAGCAAACCCTCCCCATTTTTACCGATTTTGTAAACATTTAGTCCTATATCGTATTGTTATTTTGAAGTTATACAATACGCTAAATGAAATATACTTAAACATATCATGTAACAATTCAAAAGTTACCTTGAAATACAAGTATTGCATCGCCAAAAATAGTTATTATAGCGTCGATATCATGGCCTTTACATAAGTCGTCATTGTCTGGATCGGGTATCGGACGGAGGGTTTTAAATGTAGTGCCATTTACATAAGATCTAAAAGTTGTGGTACTTGTGGTAGTGGTTGTAGTCGTACTGCGCGTTGGTGATAAGGTAAAACTTTCATCTGGACTACCATACAAAGTCTATTAATGTGTGAATTAATAATGAGTTCATAATCTGTCCCATTACTTGGAATAAAGGAGAGAGTACGATGTTGGAGAAAACTTTCACCAAAATTTTACCTGAATACCACGGATGTCATCTGTATGAAGTTGCATATTGGGTATATAGCCACGATACCACGGGTACATTATTGCTCCGTAATCAGAACTATGTCCTAAGCCTAAAGAATGTCCTAGTTCATGGGCAGCAACATATAAAAGATTAACCCCACTGTAAATTCCTAATGTCCAATCTTCATCTTGTTCGAAATGAACATCTCCTCCTATTCCAGATCCTGGGAAGAATGCATGCGCCAAGGTTTTACCGGGTCCATCAAATGGGTAACTGTCTCCGTGATGAGTAGAAGCAAAGCTAATTTCAATATCTACCTGCGAAATTATGATTCCCTCAACATTTGAAAAAAAACGAGTCATTTAGGTTTAAATTTGTACAAATCATGATTCACATTTACATCAATGTCATTTGGCCGGTACTCGAATTTCAAACTGATGTGCTGCTCCCAAATGTGAAACGCTGTCTGTATTGCAGATTCAATCTCCCTCGTTGAAATTTTCATATTGTACCTAGAAGGATACCTGACGATGCTGTAAGTGACCAATTGTTTCTCCCATTTACTCTCAGACACTGCATAGCGTTTCACACGATTTCTGCCAGCACTGAACTTGGAGGAAGGACCTTGTCCTCGGAAAGAATCATTCTTAGATAGTCCGGCATGATATTCATGAGAACGACGGTGGTAATGGGTATGCTTATGCCGATGATAATTGGTTGTGTTTTTGTGAGCATGAGTATCGCGAGTAGGACTGTTGTCTTTAAAGCTTAAATGAATAAAATCAGGACATCCACAACGAGGCGAATTCATTGCTTTCATAGTGGAAGCGTCAAATACTCCCGTGACATCCACACGAGCAAGCTTCTGAAATTCTTTAAGCTTCTTGTTACAATCCTTCAGACTGAATCCTCGTGGCATTGTTTGAGGATCAACGTATCCATAATGCGTTAAGTAAGCCTGAGAGGTAAGGGTAATTTAAAACAATTAATGAGAAAGTATTACAAAGTGCTGCAAATGAGTACCAAACTTTGTTGGTATTAGTGCCAATTCAATGAAACAACAAAATTCTTACCACTGCATCCTTCTCAGTTTTTACTTGGTATGAAACGCTGTGATTTACAGAATAAACTAAAATGGCTGATAAAATTACGACGGTTTTAAAAAGAACTTCCATGTTTGAGCAATTACAACTGATGTTTAAAAATTCTTTATTTTCTGTACATAAAGGAATATCAAATCACAAAATGACAAACTCAATCACAATATAATTCTTGACTAATTCAACTAGGTAGGAAATCGATTCCTTTTATATATGTACATCTTTCCAGCAGACCAAGTGAAAGAATTTACTGATTCACATTCATCAATTCGTATTTGTTTTCCGTGCAGACATGTATCTACTTTTCAAGACAAAGTGACGCTATGACGCACTGTTCCTTTGAACGGATGTCCTGACCTGCTTCATTGTTTTTGAGATAGCTATGACTAATTTCTGCTAATAACCATGAGGTGGATCATTTTTTCTGACCAAAGCGAATTCTAAAATCCTACTCGTCTCCTCTTTTCCAAGTAAAAGTTAAATCGAGATAACATTCTCAATTGTAAGAAAACATTGTCATTTGATTATATGCTTTCATTTCATGCTGTGTGCCGACCGCTAAATGCAAGCAGCTTTCCTTTTGGAAGGTTTTATCTTCACTGCGCGGCTTTTACTGAGAGCAAAGAATTTGCGATGGAAGGGCGATGTGCTTGTACCTTGGGATTAGTAGCCATCAACTTGTTCATTCGTCTCGCCACAGCCTTGTCATGATATCTTCGCAAGTCCAGCAAATCTCTCATTTCCTCCTTCTCATCTTCTGACTGATTGAGACGAAGTACTAGAGCTCTTGTGGTGTCTGCCATGGGCTGACTATACAATCCTTGATTTGCATGGCGTGCTCCGGGGCTCACGCCCCTTTCCACTACTAACACGATCCTAGCCCATTGTCTCTGCCACTCGTTTGCAGTTTCTGCGATTTTGGTGTATGTGTTACCCATCATGGCGATAAGCATGTTGATCAAGAGGATTGCGACAATGGCCATGTAAATGGAGAAAAGTACCTATTGCCAAAGACGGGAGAGAGAAAGCATATATGTACATTTCAAAATAATTGACGAGGCTAAATGATAAGCAATTTTAAGATCAGAACGAGGGTTGCACACCTTTGCAATATTGTCGTGGTCTGTTTTACCGAATGCTCCATACATGTCATCGAACGAAGACAAGGAGACCATAAACATTGAAACGATAGATTCAGCGGGTGTACCAAGAGGGTTTGGATCAGCAGGTGAGACTTTGAATGAGAGAAAGATGATGTAGTATGCTTGGGAGAAACCCATGACAAATATCAAGTAGATTGTCACGAATCGAAGCAAATCTCCAGCCAACATCCGGTAAATCATCACCACGAATGGACCTACCGTTTTGAATCTGAAAGTCCATTTATAAAAATCATACCCATGTCATAGTCCAATTACTATAATCAATCATCACTACACTATTTTGCATGTAACGACATTTGTGTAGACTGTAGGCTGAAACGCACCCACGACAGAAAAACAGAAAATAGGGAGCTGTTGTCATCATTATAACTACTGCAACCAAGTCCTCAACTTCTGGCAGGCAGAAAAATCTTAGCGCTGCCATTACAATGACGAAATGGCAAGATATGAGGAAAAGGACACGAGAAGGAGCTGTGGCCTGTAATAATACAAGCAACAAAGTAGGTGTATGCTCAATGCAGTATAAACATGATTATGACACATGAAAAGCTCTCAGTAAGTGATATGATTCGAGAAATTACCAAATTCTCAAAAAACACGGATGCTCCAAGAAATTGACATTCACGAAGAGCACCCAATATAAAGCTGATAGCACCAAGCAGCATGAGACATTCACAGCTAAGACGAACCCATTGGACAGTATCCGTTGGTTGTTCCAAACATTCAGACCAAGAAAGCCACTGGGGTTTTCCAGCAGTGTCATTCGTTCCATTCATTGTAAATGTTGCATTCAACAGCCCATTAAATATGAGTGCACTGTTCTCAGAACTTCCATTAGTCCAATCAATAAACATTGCTGAAAATGTGTCACCACCACTAGTGGAGTTCATGGCAGTTGTGGTTTCATTTGTTTCGTAAATGACAGGATCAGAGGCTAATGCTAGTAAAGCAGTTAAATTGAGTCCTTGTTGGGCCAGCAAGGTTGCGTTTGCAATTTCAATTGTAGATTGGTTCGGATAAAGGGAAGTAGAATTTAGCGTTCCATTTACAGATTTTCCACCTCCCGTAAGAACTTTCTTGTGGATTGGTCGACTTATGAATGCATTGATGCTAATAAGGAAATATATAAGAAATGCAAAGAACTGTCTGTAGAATCGAAACTTTACGAATGTATTCCATTTTGCATGCAAGAGATCCATAACTGGTCCTTCCAACAAATCCAAATGCTGTGTTGTTTCTCCAAACACAATTAGATTCAATGCCGATTCCTTTTGAATGCCTCCGGTGATTGGGTCAATTGTGTCAAATTGTGATAAGGGATATGCTGCACATGTGACGCTGCCGATTTGCCAATAAATTTCTCTCTCAATGTTGAGGATATGAAAGAACAACTCTTTACGAGCTAGTTTAGCAGCTAACGTAAGTGGTGTAAGATTTAACTTGTTCTTGATGCCAAGTTCTGCTCCCAGTTCGTAAGCCATGTCAAACATTTGCTGGATATCAGAATTTAAAAACGCTTTATACATTTTTAATACAGTGATAAAAAAGCGTAATGCAATGTAAATGGTAATTTCATGTGACATTAATTGTACCTGTTTGTTGTGAATTATCATGATATGAATTACAGTATTCCCGTTACTGTCTTGTGCATTGGGATTAGCTCCTTTTGCTAAAATTATGCGATAGCATTCTTCTTGTCCGAGACACGAAGCAAAGCAGTGAGGATATTCACCCCAGTAAACATGCCTAAGGATTGATATTATACGCAATATTCGAGTACTTTTTACAAACAAAACTTGTCAAAATAAATTAGTTTCAAGTTACCCATCATAATTGGTGTTTGGATTACGGTCCACCTCTTCATGCTCCAAGTTATCTGACCGATCAGCTTTTTGATCTTCCGGTCCCATAAAAGCCCCTGTACATCTCTCCTCAAGATTAACACCATTATCTACAAGAAATTTGACCATAGGAAAGTCTTCGTTGACGATAGCCATGTGCAAAACATTTTCCCCATAGTATTCGTCTGACATGTAGACATCGTTCACCAAGTTTGGATAGAATCTGATTAGTCGTTTTGCCAACTCGACGTGAACCGCAGTAGCCAACAAGACGCAAAGGTGAAGGACAGATTCACCCACAGCTCCACGTTCATCTAATCTCCAGCAAATCCTCTTGTACATTTTTGGGTCTGCGTGCGGCAACGTAAAACATTATTGCACAATACCAACTTGTCATGATGCACACAACTTGGAAGAAATTAAATATTGAACCTTTGTCATCAGGAGGTTTCCAGTTGTCATAATCAGCTTCATTTTTTAACAACTGCTTCCACTTTGGTCGAAGCTTATTCCGCATTAGTACGATGGTAGAAATATGAAACAGCTTCCCTTCCCCATTATTGTATAGAAATGGCTCTACCTTTGTTTTTATCGCTTCGTCTAAGGCAGCGTAGTTTTTGGTGGTAGTTGCTTGTTTTGTCAACTCTACGAGCATTCCACCTCCTAGCAAGAAACCGATAAAAAAGTTATAATTTAAGTATGACTTGACAGAGTCTCTAATGCTGATTAATTATGATTGATTACCTTTGAGATCCACCAACGTATAAACTTTTTGCAGTGATGCGCCAGCTTGGGCTTTCACTCCATCAGACACGTTTGACTTGGCATTACCCATGTTATTTAACTTTTACTATTTATTTTAAAAAAATTACAACGCAATGAGTTTATTTTTCCATACAATGGAGAGATCCTACCGTCTCAGCATATTCAGGTCATTTAGGACCTGTATTTACATGTAACATCAAACAAACAAGTTGAATCGATATTTATGGCGCATGCAAACTATTGTGTATCTACACAGCACCAAAAAAACATGCCATGCAAAAATACGTACATTATTCGGTTCATTTTTATTCTGCTCTGATCAATCGCATCGTAATGCCCGTACCTGGCACCACTCTTTCTAAAAGAAGGATTCCGGGACGCTCTTGATCTTACCGTAACATATTATGCTCCATAGTACAAATACATACCGTACTTTTAAATGAAAGTTTACTTTTTAGATAGACATAATATGTCCTTTATTATACATACTTCGAATTAGCAGGCAACTCTTCGCAGTTTTATATGTAGTAGTTTTAAAAATCTCTAGAACTGATGTGACATGTAAATGGTTTGTTGGTTCAGCTAGTGAAAAATTATGACTAGAAATTAATTACATTTATTAGGCATCCATATATTGTATACATCACTGCCTCGCTAGGTGGGGTTAAATTAGCTCAATAATTGCAGACGGGTGGCAGACTCTTGTTGACTTTTATGTTCTGATTTTGATAGGATCAAACACACCTAATTGTGAATCAGACTTCGTTGGTTCTGCATGCTACATATAATGTACATTACTTTTACTGTGTATTGCAACTTGCAACATATTTCCTTGTGTCAGTTACATAACGATAACCTTTCAAAGGATTAAGACTTTTAATTATATGTAACGTTAACATACACAAAAATGCCTACTTACCTACAACTATCTATTATTATAGCATCTACATAGGTCATTATCTACCATTCGAGTCTGTGTCTATGCGCTATATTTATAGGCAAATTTTATAACTGTAATATGTATGTACTTAGGCAGCAGCACTCGCTCTTGCACAAGCCGTTGCTGCCTCATGCTTCTTGCCGGGGTACAAAAAAAAAGAGTTTTGTCTGCTTGGCAGACCTGCATTCAACCTGTTCATTTTGCATCTCGAAAAATTCTTATCTACAACCTACATATATTTATCGCATGCATACTTCCACTTCCAAGTTGGTTGGCCTGCTGTCAAAAACTCACATGGAAAGCACGATACCACATGGAATACAGAAATTATCTTGCAGCTGTTTGTGGATTAATTTTAAGCATGTGTAAGTTTTAAACTTGCATATATTATTATGACGATTCACTAATAACTGTAGCATTGCATCAGTTGGGCTGAGTTTGATTAATCCCACTATCGGTTAAGTTCAATCGGTACTATATAATCGCGATAAGAGAAGCGTACGCTGAGAGGAGCATTGATTGATTTCAGCTAAGCTGATGATGTAGCTCAAAACGACAATGGCACAAGAATTCACAGACACAGCATTTAGCTATCCTGTCCTGTAGCACATATAAATTATGACATTCGTACACAGGAATTGCATGCACAAGCTAAAAAACTGGCGATAATATTCCAAGAATTAAGTTTTGCTTCATGTTAAACATTATTGCTCACGATCACTTTGTATTTTATGTTTTCTGCATTGCAGTCGGGTCGGACTACTTGCTACATCAAATCTGAACATCAAGGATGGAACTTGTAAGAATGGGCAGTGAAAATCAATTAAAAGAACAATAGTTTAACCCGACATCCAAAATCAATTCTCTAGGATAAGAAGACATTGTTGATTCGCAAAAATGAAGCGCCTACTACACGTGGACATACTTTCAGTTTTGTTTGGTTTGGGAACATGGCTTTGTGTCAATGGTAAATGATTGTAAATGAAAACAGAAATAATGTTTGAGATTATTCCTACATGTATTTTTTACGAATAATTTTTACGTAGGGTTATGGGTGGAGCTCCCTTTGTTGGTGCAGCAACTTCCAGAAGGATGGAATCTTCCGTCTTACCTTTCTGTGGTTGTCCAATTGGCAAATATTGGCCCATTTTCCTACACATTGCTCAACAATTTATTTCCCCGGCAAGTCACAGATAAGCGTGCTATATATTTTGTCATGTTGATTGGACTTGCTTCGACGATTCTACTGGCTCTATTCTGGCAAGAAACCACTGAGGTTGCTGGTGCAAATCATTCTACAGCTTTATTGGGTATATAATTATAACTAGCTGTATTTCTAATGAACATCATCACTCTTTGGTTTTTAAATATTATTTTCTGTTTTAAAATTTTACCCCTCTCGCTCAGTGTTGGTATTTTTTCTTGCTGCCGTTGACTGTTCTAGCCGAGTAACGTATCTTCCATTTATGGCAAGGTTTAAGGAAATCTACTTGACCTCTTATTTCATTGGTGAAGGACTTAGTGGATTTTTCCCTAGTATCATAGCTTTGGCACAAGGTGTGGGAGGAAACCCGGAATGCCGAAACAACTCGTTTGGCAATGGGACTGAAGCCTATACTCCAGACCCCAGGTTTTCAGTAGACATATTTTTCTACATGCTTTTTGCGTGTACATTGGTCAGCGCTGTTGCATTCTACTGCTTAAATATTGACAGCGTAGTAAATGCGGCATTTTCCGGTAAACTATTAGATGAACTAACCGTTCATAATACCCCAATTGGAAATCGTGATCACGACCATGCATCAAGGTCGTCAGGATCCTCTTGTGGACATTCCATCTACGAGCCGAACCATGAGGACACTCTGGCAATTGCCAGCAACGGTGAAAGCGATCGTGATAGAAATATGAATGACACAGGAAGTTCACGACCACCTCAATTGGGATTATTGGAGGACAGCAACAGTGGCGAGAGTACTTTACTAGTTGGCATGCCCAAGCGCATGTTTTTCTATTTACTGGCACTTCAAGCGGTTGTCTGTCTACTATCAAATGGAGTGTTTCCATCCATTCAGTCTTATTCATGTCTTCCGTATGGAAATGACGCCTACCATCTTGCCGTCACACTTTCAAACATGGCAAATCCAACAGTGTGCATTCTTGCCTTTTTCATTCCACCGCCAACGAAGTATTCCATTACATCAGTGGCAGTGGTATCCTTCTTCTTATCAGGTTTTGTGATGACCACTGCTGTGATGAGTCCATCTCCTCCTCTAGTTGGACAAACTTCCGGTGAAATTTTACTGGTACATACATACTACTTGCTTTCCTTAAAACTCAACATGCAGCAAAACAATAAATTCGTATACAAACAGTCTTGTAAGGTTAACTATAATTAGCAATATTATATGTTATTTTGTTTGTTAACAGATTTTATCTTGGATAGCACTAGTAGCTCTGTTCACGTATGTACGTGTATCAATCGCAACAATGCTCAGGATCAAAGGACAATCGGGATTGCTCTGGTGTGGGGCAATAACTCAGTTCGGATCCACAATCGGTGCAATCATTGCGTTTGTAGTTGTAAACTACACCAACACTTTTGAAGCATATTATCCATGCACATAAAAATAATTGTAATAAAAATGTCAGTGTTTGCGGTAATGGTGCTTTGTGATTGTGACAATACCAGTTTCTAGTTATTGATAGTATCAGTGCTATAATGTATATTTTAATATACACAATATTGAATGACATATTTATATTGTTATTTATTTAAATAGGTTTTTAAAATGCAGACCTTTTAATAGTTCTGTAAACGTTAATTGAAAAATTATATTACGTGTCAGCCATCTTTGCTCATGGAACTTGGAATCGCAATTTTTACTCTAGAGAGTAGTTTTAATGTAGAGTCCAGATTTAATGAATCGATGTAGAAATACACACTGTGATACTGGTGTAACATGTTGTAACTGTTATCAAACTAGGAGAAAAGGAAAAGTAAACGTTATTTGAAATGATAAAAACCAGGGTACACCAGTTTTAATGAAAACCTATTTGTTATACAAAGTAATGTGTTATGTGATAATATTTTCTATCCATTACAAAAATTTATACTCTAATGAACGCAATTAAATAAACGCATATATATTTTCTTACTACTACTGCACTGATGTAAAGTATTTTATGTTTGTGTAATATCAAAAGTACCGCAATCTGCGATGTTTAGAACATTGAATTTCCTAAAAGCCAGGTAGTTCCCCATCTCCATTTTTACTTTCAAGACAATCAATTGTTGAACATTTTATGTTTGCTAACCGAAAGATTGTATACCAGGAAGTTTGTCAAAGAAGTTTTTAAATATTTGATCGTCAAACTTGAAGAGTTGTGATAAATGATTGATGAATGACTTTGTTGAGTATCTTACAAATGTGTTAGGAATTTAGTATTTTACATGAGAGATAATATAATTGTTAGGCGTACCGCAATCATTTCATTAAACCTAACATGTGCATGTTTATCCATGTCCTCGAAATCCGTTTTGTCATTGAAAGGTTAAATCAAGTACATACATTTCATTTATGATTATGACTGCAAACTGTTTAGATACATGAAGATTTTATAAGCAACATTTATTGCTCCGTTGTAAAACACTCTCAGCGCATCACAGGTAATAAGCAGCGTGTCATATCAATAAAATAATACATTGGCATTTACTGCAAGAGCGATTTTCTTCTTGTATGGGTTATACATACATACCTTAGATTAAATGCGATTATCTTAGAGCCCCATTCGGGTGGATAGTAGTACAATTCTTGAATAAACCAGCTTAAAATAAGTTTTCAAGGACTTCATTAGGATGCCATGTCACTGATCATTTAGTTTCACAAGTGACAGTAGTGACAGCGGTGTTGCTTCCTCGCGTACATATTATTATCCTTCTTATAATTCATAATTTGTTGTACCAATTTGTTTTATTAAATGCCATTGATGTGCACGTTTGTTCCTTATTATAATAGTCAACTTAACTGAAAACTCTAAAAGTGATTCACGTATTCAAAAGTGCATCAACTAAATACAAACTACTACTGCATCTTTTTGCACCAAACAAGATGGTAGGGAGACTAGAAGGAAAAACGATTCTCATAACTGGCGCTGGACAAGGTATCAATTAGTTTGCATGCATACTTTAATGAATCTTTTGTAAATCGTCTACTACTTATAATGATGTTTCTGCAGGACTGGGCAGAGAATGTGCATTATTGTTTGCAAAAGAAGGCGGGCAAGTAATCGCCACGGATGTCGCATACGACAAACTTGAAGATCTCCAGCAGATAAAAGGTGTTAAAAAGATCTTGAAAGTTGATGTAACGAGTAAGGATGATATAGTCAAAATGGCCAAAGAAGCGGGGCAAGTAGATGTGCTGGTAAATTGTGCTGGGTAAAAGATAACATTGCTGCTTTTAGTTTTGTAATATGCATAATTAAGCAGAAACACTTATCATTCAGTAATAAAATCATATATACGTTTTTCTTTTTGAAAAAGCATTGTTCCTGGAGGAACAATCCTGGAATGCTCCGATGAAACGTGGCAGAAAACCTTGGATCTCAATGTTCGATCCATGTTTTGGACCAGCCAAGCCATAATTCCTCTGTCGCTGGAAGCTAAGCAAAAATTGGCAATCGTCAATATTTCCAGTGTCTGTAGCTCTTTAAGAGGCGTTCCAAATCGATTCATTTATGGAGTATCAAAGGGAGCCGTTATTGCGCTGACCAAATCTATTGCGGCTGTAAGACCTGTAGACTGATTTTTACGTGCATTATTTCTGAAATGCTGAAATTCCTCATTGATTGAAAGATGCTAGCATTCATTTAACTATGCTACAGTTACTGTTTTGATTTACATGATGAAGGACTTTGTTGGACAAGGAGTGCGAGCTAATAGTATACTGCCTGGCACCTTTGAGTCCCCATCCTGGAGAGATAGAGTGAATCAAAGTGAGGATCCAGAGAAAGCCAGAGCAGATTTCATTGCAAGACAGAAGATGGGAAGAATTGGAAGAGCTGACGAAATAGCAGCAATGGCTCTGTATTTGGCTTCCTCAGAGGTGAAAATCGCAATATTTAAATATGAATTATTAAATTCGAACTTTGACCATTTATTTCGCTTGTTTGAAATAGGCCGACTTTGTAACAGGCCAGGAATTCATCATTGATGGAGGTTGGTGCATTTAAATTTATTATGAATTCAACTTTAGTTCTATTTTTCTGGGTTAAATAAATCAGTCGTTATACATTTAGTATTATCCGTTTTTATTATTATAACTCGGCCCAAGCTTAAATAACATCATAGACACATCGAAAGCCTACATTAGACGATGTCGAGTCCCTACTAGCTTTAGTTCTTGCGCTGCAACGATACCTGAAACTAAGGAAATCCTGACGATGAATGCATAGGTAACTTCAATTCTTTTCCATTGATTGATTGATTCCATTCTTACCAGTGGGTTTTTTGACAAAGAAATGATCCCCCTTTCTGCACTCTGATATGAGAACTAAAATATCCCCTTGGGGATTTTGCTGACCACACACCACCAACCCACTCCCAAACATTCCCTGGGAAAAAAACCAATTCCAGTCAGCTTCAAAACTTATGATAGGGTGCTGAATGTGCTGATTCTTGTAGTACAACTAATAATAATAATAATCATAATTACCTGACGCATCATATATACCATATGCATTGCAAGGAAATGAGCCGACAGGAGCTCTTAGGATGAAATTATCTTTTTGAGTATTTTTTACAGGGAATGTTCCTTGCCAAATGTTAGTCCTGCAGAACGTCATAAGAAGCTTTTTTAAATTAAAGGATTTTGTTTTTACATGAGTTTAGCATAGCATTAGTGCATACATGTGTGTCCCATTCAATTTTAACTTGTTCCCCCACGGATAAGCAGCTTTATCCAATCCTCCTCTGCAAGCATATTCCCATTCCCTTTCCGTTGGTAATCTCCCTCCTGCCCAATTACAAAACGCGACTGCATCGTCCCATGAAACGTGAGTGACCGGCAGTGACATCCTCTCCAAATGTTTTTCATGGCGATTACTGATGCTTCTCCAATTAATCCCTTCTTTGCTAATCCACCACCATGGACCATGTCTGTTATTTGCGGCATGTGAATGAGCTAGATCATCCGGCGAACTGGCTTCTTCCATCCAGAAGACAAACGAATTTCCATAATGCTCAGCTACAGTAGTGTAATTAGTAGTTCTCACAAACTGATCAAATCTATCTATTGTCACTTCCGTGGTGTCAATCCAAAAGGGCTTTTTGATATGCTCCAAACGCACTGGAACTTCACCGTCTCCCGGTATAGCTTCCGGAGGCTCACTCCCCATATGAAATGTCGTTTCGCCTAGCATTACCATACTTTGTTCAGCAAACAAGACTTTATGAAATGAAATTGTTAGGATTCCGACATAACAATATAATATTTTGCATGCATGCACATGAATATTAATTTTCTTCTAAAATTCACAGTGTTAATACCCATGCTTTCTTTTCTACTAACCTGTTCGTTTTCACTTTTCCCAACCATAATTGCCTGAAAAATCCCTTTGGACAAACGGGAGATTTCGGACCCTGAGAGACAGCAATTAATGCTACGCAGCAAATCAGCAATGCCACTCCGAAGATGTAATACATTATACGAATTAATCAGAGAGTAATCATATTATTTGCACTTTTAGCATGAATACGGCAAATCTAATGTAAGCATATGTACAATAGGTAACTTTGCACTACAGAACTAAAAATCTGCATCACACCTGAGTTTCTACTAACTAGCATATACTTATGAACGGGAGCGAACAGGTGTATGAATAATTCGAGAATATACATACACAAAGTGATATTATGAATTGCTGGATTCAGTCTTCTCTGAGATTTATGTAGCACATTGAGAATTACTTTTCATCAGTCAGAAGAACATACACATACAATACAGCATCTTTACATACCTAAACAACTTTTGCATGCAAGTGTAAATCTGTGAATGATGATTGGATCTACACAGCAACCTGAACCTGTCAGTGTCATTTATGCACTGGGTAGAAATATTGTGCTTGTTCTTCTTTTCCAGCGCATTTCTGCTTTCAAAACAATGAACGAACGAACAAAGTGATTGATCTTAGTATTAGTTAGCTTAGATAATTTAAGATAATATTGGCAAATGATGCAGTCAAATGACTCCCAACAAAACGATGATTTTACTTAAATGTTCTATGTTGCAGCATATTATGAAGGAAATCAATTTTTTTTTGCTAAAATAAATTCATGTTTCGAAAATGCGCATTTAATGTTTTATTTGAACAATTTTATTTCATTTCATCGGTTAACATCATCTACTAATTTTTTAACAACTTTTAAAAGTTCAAGGAACAAATGTTAATAACACATGAATTAATAGCTCAATGTAACTAAGATTGAAGGGCACACGATCCACCGATCACATATTATAGCGGTTTCAGTATTGGAAAATACATACGTATCTATCTACTTTCTAACACTTCGTATAGCTATGTACACATCAATCCGTCAACTAATAAAACAAGTGAATTGTAACAGTAAAATAAAATAATACACGTCATGAACGTTGTAACTAAAGAGGATGATAAATGATAGCTCTATATTTTCCGACGCGACGTAAAGGTATCAGATAGATTTTGGTTTTTTTTCCAACTCAAACGTTTACATTATTCCTTGTCCGTTTGATATTTGGCTTATTCAACCAACTCCGTAACGAATATTTTTCACGTCTCTCGCGAGAACTGCGGGTTTCTCGGTTCATATCCTTTTGCAGAGCCTCAGCAAAGGCTCGGTCAGCTGCCTCCTGTGCCGCCTTCTTTTTGAAGGAATTCAATGCTTCAGTCTCCTGGGTCAAATACTCCTGGTCATCCTCCTCAATGGTAATGATGCCTTGAGTACAGGTAATGTCAAACCTTTGTGGAGCGTGGCTAAATGATTCATCCAGCAGGCTGGGGCTTCCAGGTTCTTCTTTAATCATAGCAAGTATCTCACCTTTGACAGGCGTAGAAACTGGCGTTGTACTTGTGTTTGTCTCCACCCTGACCTTCTTGCTATCGGAGCTCACATTTTCATTGTCATCCACAAGAATTCTCTTTTTGGAATTTTCCGGGGTTTTCGGATTATCTTCCGGTGTCACTCTATAATCTTCACTGATTCGACCTCTATCATTTTGATACGACTGCCCTGCTTTCAGTGAAGTATTGTCAGATCCTTTGAGACTGGTAGGTGACCCATCAATTCCGTCAACGTCTGGACTGCGGCTGTCGTCAGATGCCCTTCCAGAGTCATTTGATATGCGTTTTTCAATGGTCGCACAGGATGGTCTTGTTTCATTGGACATTTGCTTCAATGGGCTTCGTATGTACGCAGAAATTGATGTGGAGGCAATAGGTTTAATTGGAGTAGTTCGCATTAACTTTGGTTCAGGTAAAAATGTTCCGTCAGGGCGACGTCGTGGAGGTGTCTTGGGAGCACCTCGAATAGGTCTAAAATGTCTATCAACTTCACTGTTGATAGAATCAGGAGTTTTCGTACTTGTTCCCAACTCATCAGACGTTCTGCTGAATAAAGGACTAAAGCTTCCGGCAGCGGAAATCGGAATAGCTAAACTCTCAGCTGGAACAAATAATCTTACACTTGCTGATGGTTTCGTGGGTGAAAAAGCAGAGAAACGGACATCATGTACTGGAAGCGATTTTGAACAGCAAGGTGTCGCAGAATCCGGGGGTGTGCCTCTAACCGATACATTATTTGTTTCTGGTGAAGCCAGCTGATTTTGAGATAACGAAAGAAATTTGCTCATTACGTTCTGTGAAGCCCTGCTCACATCAGAAGAGGTAACTGTGGCGGACGACCTATTCTTAGCAGCACTTGCCCTCTTTCCGTTACTTTTTCCCTTTGAAGAATTTATTGATAAGCTTGCTCGCAATGGCTTTGTATTTGACTTGGGAGTTACAGGAAGGTCAGTGATGTCAGGTGAGCAAATATTTTTACTATTCAGCTCGTTCATTAAATTCCTTGGAAGAGATTTCTGCCTTTGTTGGGTAGAACGCATAGATCTCTGAAGCCTCTCTTCTTCTTCTTCTTCAAATTCCTTTTGTAGTTTTAGTGCCAGGAGATAATCTTCCTCTACTACTGACTGGTCATGAGTGATCTTTTGTAAATTCTCTTCCTCCTATTTTATCGCAACATAAATAAGAAACGATTATTATTTAAGCAATCAAACTATAACAATGCACTCTGGAACAATAATAATTGTATTGTATCTCATCATTCAGGTTATGTGGTTATGTCTCACCTGAATTTGCTTGATAAAACTTGAACTAGCGGTCTCTTCTCTTAATCTCTCCAGTTCTAAATCCTTCTCATGCTGTTTCATCATAGATTGGAATTCTTCTTTAATTTCTCCAGGCTTCTCACACATAGTACCGTCCAAAGCTGATCGGGAAGGCCCTTCAATCGGAGGAGCATCCTCCATGGGTAAGTCGTCATCCATGATATTTTGCGTATCTTCTCCATTCGTCCTTGCTTGAACAAGTCTGGGAAACTGAGAGTAGGTAAATACCAACAAGCCTGATTATAACTACTCAAGTCTTGGAGCCAATTATTAGTTTGAAATATCTCAACTAAATGTTTAAAGGCCCTTACCTCAACTTTCATACGATTCCAGAGAGCTTCATCAAGAAGCTTACCCCCATCCTTCATGGTTTTTCTACACCATATTGATAACCGTAATCGACAGCAAGGACATGTTAGCGCTGTTTCATTTATGTGCTTTCGGAAGCATTTTTCACACAGAGAATGATTGCATGGTAAGGTCGCGGGCTCGAAAAGAGTTGACCAGCAGATGGGACACATCAGGTCTTCCTTGGTGAGAACTGGCTTATCAGCCTTACACAAATAAAATACCACAATGAGATTTTTGGAACGAAACAATGTGCCAATAATAACTACTTTATGTAGCTTCAGACTTACAAGTCGTTGCTGTATAGCCGAAGCCCGTCCAGTGGTGCTCTTTTTCTTTCCATTGTTACTATTAACGCTTTTACGAGAGTTACTAACTCCTCCTCCAGCAGCCCCCTCTACGTCCTCGCTCCTGGATTCCTCTTCCCCTTTAGTAGAAGGCCCAGCCATTTCTTTAGCTTTCGGCCGTACTCTTTTCCGTCCCATAACTAGTAGAAATTCAAATTTACAAATGTTATTATTATGTATGTCAGTCGACTATCCTAACTATATCGATGTATTTCCATGTAGTTGTTTTAAGCTCACTTGGCAATCGAGACTGCAAAAGCGTCTGTTAACTTACCTGCTTATCTTATTTAAACAACTGCGAAGATTTAAAGGACCCCTTGTATTCCTTGTAGTATTAGTATATTAACTTTTACTAAACACTTTAGATTTGCTGTTTAATATTGTAAACAAATTTCTACAACTTCCCTTTCTCGACGTGTTTTTTTCTGCTACACTACTAGCACAAGCTGACTCACACAATAGACAAATTTACAGCTCAGCAAATAATTACACTGTTACGTCAAGTTATACATTATAAACAAAATGGTCACTAGAATAATTGCCAATTAGACGATGAGATAATGATGAACCCTTTTTTCTTTCTCTTTCAATCCGCTAAATTCCCTCTTGATTTCGTCTCATTGAAGAACCACTGCGTTGTTTAATTCAATGGATGGGAATATGTGAATGGTATGCAGGAGGAGAAGAAGAAGAAGAAAAAGCGACAGACTAGACGTAATGATAACGAAAAGTGGTGTTTTTGGTGGTACTCCGTTCTGCTGCTGTTTCGTAGTTTCGTGATCGAATGTTCTTTACAACAAGAAGCATAGCCAGAGCTCTTCTAGCTTTTTTGGGATGGATGATGCGAGACAACAAAAGAAAGAGCGGAGATTGGACATGTTTACGCTACTCGGTATTCTCTCTTCTCTTGTTTTTGTTGATACAGACGTGCATGCTCGTATCGATACGACTGCACCAGCAGACAGAGTGCACACACTACTACTGCACGACGATGATGAAGGCTAAAGAGCGATCCACCAGCTGAATTCGAAACACGCTGCATGAAAGAAAGCAGTGAAATGGTTTTTTGCTGAGCTTGAGGTTTTCGCCAATTTTCGCTCAGTCTGCGTCTTCCTTCACCAGCTCGCCAATGTGCCTCTCTCCCTCTTAATACATGTACATGTAATGGTTATTATTATGGAATTCCAGTAGATTTATGACTCATATTATTATGCATGTATTGTAAAATAATTATTCTTATGTACAGTAGCGTCACAGGCCTTCGGGCAACAATGATGGATGATGATGATGGATGAAAAGTGAAATAACACAGGTAAACTAAAAACTAGAAAGCAAACAACGCAACGTGAAGATGAAAATGTTGAATGTAAATGAATCATGAAAAATATTGAGAGCTGAAGCTATTATTAAACGATGAATTAAATGTTTTTACAGCATAACAAAGTTTGGCGTCCGTGTTTGATCAAGTTTTTATTTATTTAGATTGTGAATTTTAATCATAGTTTTTCATTCATCTTTTTGTCATATAGAAATCGTCGATAAAATGTAGTGAATTTAACTCAGCGGTAAGTAGGTAAATATTTCGTAAAGTCAATTATAGAAGTTGTTCCGGATTATAACGAGTACGGACGAATACGCGCACTATCTTAATTTCACCTGCGAGCTAAAGGAACCTATGTTGCAAGAATTTGCGATTTTGAATGGTTAGTTTTGTAGATCTAGTTGACTTATTAGCATCCGCTATCCGAATTATAGCGGTTTCTCATAAACATAAGTATACAAAAAATTATAATTATATCTTAAATCTGTGAACACAAGAAGGTCCCAGAGTACCTAAGTAGCTGATTACTCGCTAGACGAAGCTGACATTCTTGGTAAAAAATATTAAATATCATTTGGCAGATGAATTCTGAATCTGTAGGAGTGTTGATGCCTCTCGTACTTGCTACTGGAACTACTGGACTAGCACTCAAACGATTTTTCTGGCTGGTAATACTCACGTGGCTGACGTTTGTGCCGCAAGCGACCAGTCCAGCTAGCTTCGTCTTCTCTAGCCGGTGCACAGTTATTTTTCTTTCTAGAAGTTTTTTTGATGGGACTATGACAAGGACTTTGTTGTGCACTTGTGTAAGTGGATTGAGGATTGGAG